>BQNB010107234.1:0-23212 GCA_026074375.1 Tanacetum coccineum | reverse complement strand
AACATACATGATATCCAAAATCACATCCGCATATATTTTGCCATTTCATTTTAGCATAAAATATGACGAGATAGTACCAATTTCTGATGGTTAAAAAATATTCATGAGACATCAAAACTCCATACGGAGATTACAAGAATATAAACGAGCCAAAGTCCCAAACGACACTACCACCAAGTACTTGGCATCCTATAGTAATAGGTAAATTAACGTCCTAGTGGGGAATCACTTTGGCTTAGGGTAGGTGGCATGACTTCGGGCCTGTCGGACCGGTTGGAACCATCAACGACAAGATTATACCAAGCTCGGAGCAACCACAAAAGGGTCCTCCGGCATACCAAGTACCCCTTCCCAGTGGAAAGGCGTACCAAATTAATAAAAGACAAACTAAAAGTACTTAAAAAAGAAAACTACAAAAGTAACTGCGTCGGTACTAGATGTGCTGCATTTTTTCCTCCTACTCCTAACCCATTAGTTTCTACATTGACCATCAAATAGTGCTCTTAACTATTTCTAAAGCCTGCTCTTGCTTTTTCTTGTGGATTTGTTCTATGATAAGCTTATGCTTCAGCATTTTGTCTGTGTGCTCCTTTGCAAACTCATGAGCTTTTTCACTTATCTTCTCTTGGTGAAGGTTAATCTCATGCATCAACATTTTTGTTGCAATCTTTACTCTCATTTTTGTCATTTCATTCACCTGTCCTTGTTCTTCAGTCGAGAATTCCATGTTCTAGTTTTTTTGCAATCTCTCCATTGTAGTGTTCCATATGCATCATTACAAAAATGCCATAGTCAATTGTATTATATTTTGTAGACCACTTTGGTCTGATGATTGTTGGCTTTTTTGTGTTTACTTCTTTTTCCTTTGGATGCTTGTGGTGTTCAAGTTGCTTGGAAAATGGATTTTTCTACGCAAATAAAAATTTTGATTTTATTTTCAAGCACATGATCATATATGATATTCTATAATGTTAAAAAATCTACTTTCACGTAGATTATCATATATGATATTCTTCACATAACTAGCTTTTATTTACTCACCAGGAGACCATAGACTTGCTTATATACTGTATCATACGTTTGTGGTGATTTTGAATTATCAATTATGACAGAAGTTCCCTTGAACAGATTGAACACAACTAGATAGTAGTGTTCATGTGCAATAATTGGAAAGAATTCCTATATACTTTGAAAGAAATTTATATTTAGTTTAATACACATAATACAAATTTTACTAATCATAATAAGTTGAATAAGTGATTTACCATTTGTACATGGCATTGACAAGTCAACAGTTTGTTTAAATTCATTTTTCATGTTTTCACTAAAAGCCATATACTGCTTCTCCTGGTCTTCTTCCATTCAAGCATGTCTTTAGTCTATTTTTTATAAATCATCAAATAATATCATTAACAAACAAATTTAGATTTAAGTATATTAAATTTTTAGGTACTTACAATCATTCTTGTATGCAAAAAATGCTTCATACTCAATCCTTTATTGTTTACTTTTTCTTCATAGTTCAAAACTGCAACGAAGCTGTTTATGACATTTGCTTCCACCTTCAGCCATGGTGCTAATGTCTACATGTTATCTCTTATTGTAGTTGCTCCCCATTTGGTTTCAAACACAAAGTCACTACATAAAAAGAAATATAAATATATGATATTATTTGCACAAGTTTATTTTTTTATATGATTGTTTAACAAGATAAAGCAGATTTACAATGGCTCTCCTTGCATTGAAAATAAACAATCTGTCACCATCACTTCATCTGAGTCTGTTGGTGCATTAATAGCAGTTTTGTTCATGCATGGAGAAACAATATATCTTGATAGGATTTTTTGCTCTTTTTACCACCTTTTCTTCCTTTTTTTGGATGTGACTTTAGATTCTATAAAAGATTCCATGATAGGGTTCTTTCTTAGCAATGGGCTTAAACCCATACCGAGAGGAAATGTTGGTGGTGTCATTAAATTTCTCTTGCTTCTTGTCATTCTCTTTTTAATTTCTATGGCTTCATTCACAACCTAGTCAAAACTTTCATCATTTACAAAAGCTTTCTCCCAGAATTCTTCCTATGTCAAATGATCATATCCTTGATCATTACTTCCCTGATTCTCTGCTTCATTCTCAATTTTAACTTCTTTCTCCTTTTCAATTTCAACTTCCTTTTCTTTTTGAAGTGCATTCTCGTTTACTTCATTCTTATTCTCGTTGTGATTCATTTCATTCTCATTCCCTTCCTTCTCATTCACCTTTTCTTTATCACTTTCTTTCTCATTCATATTTGCTTCATTTTGAACTTCAACCTCAGCCAATGTGTCAAGAATCTCCATTGAGACTACATTATCATTATCTTTATCATTATGTTTTTCAATCTCCTTTTCAACTTTAGGCTCATTCTCAACTTCAACTTCAACTTCCTCTCCACCTTTTTTCTGTTCACATCCACCTTCATTTCCTTTACCAACTTCATCTCCAGTTTCCATATCCTTTTCAGTTTCATTTTCACTTTCTTTTTCATTTTGCTTTTCGGTCTTCTCGGTTCCTACTGAATCTTCTTCAATAATTGGTCCTTCGTCATAATCATTGTTGTTGTCGTCAGAGATACCATCATTGTCGCTATCCCCTTCACCTAACCTGCCATCGAGATCAAAATCTACAACATTGAACACTTTCTTGTACTGCCTACGTAAATCGAACATCAATTTGTCACTGTTGAACTTATTCACCCCTTCATACAAAGTCTGAACCAGCTACACTCTTTGCTCTAAAATTATTCTAAACTTCTTAATGACCTTTTCATAAAACTCCTGCAAAACAAGCATGTCAGGTTAGTTTTTATGTACATGTAAATTCACATTTTGTTATTTTTGTATTTTTAGAAAAACATTTGAAATATCACATGTGATATTCAAACCTATCACATTTGATTATTGAAACAAGTTTACATTTTCCTTAGTATCATATGTGATATATGTAGGCATAGCTGAAGGTTTAGTTTGTCGAATGTTATGCATGCGGCTAAGCCAAAGGCTTTGGTTTCATGCTTATAAGACAATCAAAATAATTCAAACTAATTAACCCCATAACCACCAGGATCGACCATCCCCACCCACCTCCATCCCCCCCCTCAAACCGCTCCTACCACCCCCCCCCCAACCCACACATGCTTATAAGACAATCAAAATAATTCAACTATTTACCTCTTTTTAACTAGTTTTTAAGGCTTCGACGGTTCATAGTAAACGTCGAATCCTTTGTATAAATCAAGACCAATATGTTCTTCTTCAGGCTTGAACTCTCCATGATGTTCCAGCTTTCCTAATCATTTCTTTTTCGTTTCCATCGTGATCCTCTTTCTCATCATCGGAGTGTTTGTTGGGCCAATTCGGTGCCCAATGATCTTTACCTTATGATTTAAATAGAAATTATCCTAAGTGTTAGATAACCTTTAAACATTACTTACGTCACTGAATCAGTAGTACCTTTAATTGTTCAATCAGAGTCTATAAAGAAAGACTCGCCATTCAGTGAGGCGCTACTCAGCGAATAAAGTCCCTAAACTAAAGAAAAAGGTGATGGGTTTAGTGAGCTGTGGCAATTAGCTTACTGAACCCCATATGATATCCTTAAACATAAAGAAGACCCGAATACTTAGAGACTAAAAATAGGTGGAATAAGTTTGAAGGGATAAGATCAAGTACTTATTCCCTTAAGTCAAACTATCCGGAACGGGTATAAGAACAAGATTAGTGTCATCACTGACCTTTAGAAAATATGTTGTCCCCTTACCTAGAATAAGCATGTGTAATAGAGAAAAATGTGCGAATGTACCTGTCCAATCACATCCACTTATCACCCACATGGGTTTCACCCATCCTAGCACTATAAATAGATTCATTTATAAAGGAGTAGGGTTTTACGTTTGTGCAATTAATGATACGAATCATTCACAAACTCATATTCTTTCAAATCAACTAAGTCCCTGAAACAAGTTCATCTGGTTAGCATAGTTGTTAACTCAAAGTAATACGTTGGTTTACTTTAAGTTATTAGAGAGGAGATCACCATACTGTACATTGTCATTCAATCCATGTTGTTGTTCCACAAACAACAGTGTATAATTCTTTGATAAATATCAATAAAGGATTAAACGTTGAAAAGTTTTGTGTTCTTAAGTTTAAAGTCATTTGTCTTTTAACAAACCCTTTTCATTACATTACTTAATCATGGGCTAGTTTATTTTAACTCTTTAGTTATTAGTAAATTAGTATAAAGGGAACAATAAGTGGTATCAGAGCAGTTTGATTTATAAGTTTTATAAACTGTTTTATGTTTTTAAAATCAAGATCCTATAATGTATCCCAACTTGTTGATAAAAAAGGAGGTAGTTATTCTGCTATTGCTCCTCGACTTGAAGTTGGTAAATTCAATAAGTGGAAAAGCGCATGCATTGCTACTTAACTAGAATGGAATCTTACTACATTACATGTATTAAGGATGGTCATTTCCAACCCAAGACCGTTGAAGGTGCAAACAAACCTGAATCACAATGGTCAAATGATTAGAGGAGGGTGGTCAATCAAGACCAACGCCTTAATATCATCATTTTATCATGCCTACCCGATGATATAATGGAGTTAGTCATTAGCTACGAGACAGTTAAAGATACTTGGACTGACTTGGTTCACAGGTTTGAAGGCCCCTTAGATACCAAGTAAAATAGGATCATGGATCTAAAACTTGAGTATAATACATTCAAAGCCAAACCCTTTGAAATTCTCTCTCGGACCTATACCCATTACAAGACTATGCTCAATGAGCTTTCAAATGATGGTGTAAAACTGTCTAAGCATATAATCAATGTTGGTTTTGTGAACAGTCTCTCTGAGAAGTGGCTAAGCTTCTTTTTAGGGGTTAAGAAACGCCAATCATATTCAGACCCTTGACCTAGCTGACATTTATGGTAGGTTTGTCCATGAAGATAACCCGGTCTCAAGGAGATACCCTGAGTACAAAAAGATACTGATAACTGCACCCTCAACTACTCCTATATCAACTACTTTCTTTTCTAACAATATTGTTCTAGATTTTCAAGAAAATTCTGATGATGAGGTTGATGAAAGAACTAGTGAGGAATATCTAAGAGATTTAGATATTGAGTTTCATGAAAGAGCCGTTTTGGCTGAGTCAAAACGTTTCATAAAAAGAAGAAACAATTTTTCAGGTTCTAAGGCAAATAAAAGCATTGACTGTTATAAATGTGGTAAAATAGGTCATTTTGCAAAAGATTGTTTTTCAAAAACATCAGTCTCTTCATACAAATCCTCAATGATAAAATTTTCTTCCGGGTCAAGTAAATTTCAACCAAAACTTACACCTAAGCTTATTCAGTCCACACAACAAGTTTAGAGTAATAAAACTGATCAAAAGATTCAAAAAGATTACAAGATTGAGTATAAGAAGGTCAAAGCCAAACTTGCACTTCTTGAGGCTGGTCCTTTAAATGCTCAGTCTACCAAACCTTTTCAGTCTAAAAATAAAGGTCTTATGGCTAAAACATTTGACTAGGATGAAGAGGAAGTGTTTGATGATGAAGAAATGGTTCAAGTCAAATTGTTGATGGCTCTTGCTGATGATGAACTTGTTGTTGGCAAAAATCATGCAAGGAGTGGTGAGTAGATTGACATCACCATAAGAAAGGTAAACATTCTTTTTCTATGGATGAGGATGGTGATTGGCAAACTTACTTGAAGTATATTAACATAGATCTTAAGTTTGTTGAAGAGCTAAGATTGAATTTGTTGTCAAAATATAACAAACTTGTTTTAGAACTTAATAAATTTAGAGATGATTTACTTGTATTCAACAAGCAAAATTAGAGGCTGTTACATTTGAACTTCAAAACACTGAACTTATAAAACAAAATCATGCTCTTCAGAAACAACTTAAGTCATAAAAACATGTTAATGAAAAATGGTTGTGTAGTTCTGATAAAGTGAGTTAGTGTATAAATGATCAAATTCCAAATCTGAAAAAGAAAATTCTAGGAATTAATCAGCTCATTAAAACATCTTCCAAAAAGGATGTAAATGAGAATGCCTTCATACATGCCTCAATGGGTTATGATCATGAAATGAATCTCAAATTCAAAGATTGGGTTGAAAGACATAATCCTGACAGTAAACTACCAAACTTCAACACTGGAAGAATTTTGGTTCCTAAAAATCAGGCTGTCACTGAGAGTCTTGTACTCACTGAGGCACCCACTAACCCTGAATCTTCAAAAGAATCATAGTCAGAACCTCAAACACCCTTACCTCCTCTGAAGATTCTTCAGGGAGCTTCTCCAAGCTCAGAGGTCATGTCATTGACTTACTCAGAACACTCTCCAAGAGACATGGTTTAGGAAATGTCAAACATACAAATCCTAATACACAAGACGCTTCAAGTAAGAGTGTATCAGGACCTGTTAATATTTACAACACTGAACCAGTCACTGCCTCAGTTCCTACTGAAGTTTAACAAATGAACGAGAATCTAAAATAGATGAATTAACCAAGCTTGTTCAAATACTGACATGATATGAAAAAGTTAACTCATCTCATAAGATTCAAACATCTAAAACTGTGATTCCACAGACTGAATCTTCTAAATCAGTTAACTCATCTCAAAGAAGTCGGGAATCTAAACATAAGATCCCACAAACTGACTCATCCAAATCAGTGAGACCAAGACCATTACAAAAACCAAAACTTAAATGTAAACTTTGCTATTCTACAAATCATTCCACAATGATTGTTATAGAATTCTATACTATATGAAATGCAAAGGAGAGGATCATTGAACCTCTGATCACAATGCATATGTTGCCTCACTAAAAATAGTAAAAATTACAAGCACATCATTATCAATATGCATCACCATTAAAAGAAATCATGAAACCAAAGGCTAAGCCTTTCCCACCATGCACTCAATGTGACTTCAATGACCACCGCCCTGATGACTGTCGTATGTTTCTTGAGTGTGAGATTTGTGGAAGCAATGATCATGTAACTTCAGGAAATAATCGAGTTATCTATATCAGGGAGGCGTACTTGCTGAATCCTCTTAGTCTAGTGAATCCTTAGTTGGTTTGAGTTGCAATACTTGTAGAAGTATTGTCCACTCAACCACTAACCATAGTGACTTTGAACACTTCAAAAGAGGTGAAAAACTTTAGACTGCTAAAGTAAAAGAGCCCACCAAAAAGTAGGTTCATAAGAGAAACTAACTCAATTTGTTATTTGTGCAGAGACACATTAGAGAGTCCATCTGGTACCTGGACAGTAGATGCTCAAGGAGTATGACTGGTGTCAAGAGTTATCTGCACAAATATGTGGAACAACCAGGTCCCAAAGTAGTATTTGGTGATAATTCATCTTGCATTACTGAAGGATATGTATCTATAAACTGTGGTGGTATAGTTTTCTTAAAATTGGCTTTTATGAATGATCTAAAATACAAGTTAATTAGCATCAGTCAAATTTGTGATGCTAAGTATATTGTTCAATTTGATGATAAGTAAGACACCATTTTTAATATAAATAAAGAAATTGTGTTGATAGCCCATAGGAAAATGATGTATATGTACTTGACATGTCATCACTTACTCTAAATGGAGCCTGCTTCTTTGCCAAAGCCTCTGAAAGTGTTAATTAACTCTAGTACAAAAGGCTATTACATCTTAATTTCAAAAACATAAACAAACTTGCTAAAAAATAAAGTTTTTGGTCTGCCTTCACTTGTTTATTCAAAGGATAAACCATGCTTTACATGTGAAAAAGGAAAGCATCATAGAGCTTCTTTCAAAACAAAACAAAATTTCTCAATCATAAAATGCCTTCATATTCTTTATATGGACCTCTTTAGGCCAGTCAGCCCAATGTCCATTAACTATGAAAAGTATACCCTAGTCATTGTTGATGAGTACTCAAGGTACACATTGGTTCACTTTCTCAAAAAGAAGAGTCATGCAGATGAAACAATAATGTATTTTATCAGAATGGTTGATAATCATAATGATATCAAAGTCAAACAAATCAGAACAGATAATGGGACTGAGTTTAGAAATCAGGAACTTAAGAATTTTTGTGATGAGAAAGGAATT
Source organism: Tanacetum coccineum (assembly GCA_026074375.1). NCBI lineage: Eukaryota > Viridiplantae > Streptophyta > Magnoliopsida > Asterales > Asteraceae > Tanacetum > Tanacetum coccineum. Next base: position 15,057 of record BQNB010107234.1, on the reverse strand, counting down.
TCAAAGAACTTCTCTTCTCCTTACACACCGGAACAAAATGGTGTGGCTGAAAGGAATAATAGAACTCTCATTGAAGCTGCTAGAAAAATGATGAATGGTTCAGTACTCTCTAAGCACTTTTGGACTAAAGCAGTAAGAATTGCTTGTTATACTCAGAATAGATCAATCATTGTCAAAAGACATGATAAAACTCATTATGAGATATCTAGAGAAAGGATCCCTGACATTAGCTACTTTCATGTGTTTGGATGTCCTATGTTTATTCATAATCATAAAGATTATTTAGGAAAATTTGATGCAAAGGCGGATGATGGATACTTTCTAGGATGCTCTTTTGTCTCTATAGCCTTCAGAGTCTTTAACACTAGGAGACAACAAGTAGAGGAAACATATCATATCACCTTTGATGAAAGTATGGAAGCCATCAGGTTCACCAACACCTCAGTAGATGAAATTGGAATAGATGATTCATCTAGATATTCTCTTAATGAATACCTTTATGAGGATGATCCCTCTAGACAATATCAAACAAATTATGATATTTCATTCTACATCACTCCACACAATCATTCCTTAATTGAACTCACAACAACCAATCATGTCCCTGAAGTGATTGTTCTAAATGAACAAAACACACCTCACACTGAGGAAACAATAGGTCCTCCTGATCTAATCAACACTGAAGGGACAAATGATCAAACTGTTCAAACTGAACAAATTGATACACAAAACACTAAAGTACACTTAGGGGGCAATACTAAAGTCGCAGTACCTACTATTGAATTTTTAGTCCCTGAAATGACCCTGTCTCCCATCACTCATCATGCATCAACAAGTTCAATTCATGTACCTTAGGTAAAATGGTCAAGAGATCAACACATTAAACCTGTGAATATCATTGGTAAACCCACTAAAGGCGTGCTTACAAGAAGTATGGCCGCCAAACTGACAGCTTCCTCAGCCAATGAATGTCTATTTGCTGACATTCTCTCTAAGATTGAACCCAAAAGGGTTTCAGAGGAATAATTTTGGACACTTGTTCCACTCCCTAGAGGGAAGTTAGTCATTGGCTCCAAATAGGTGTCTAAGAACAAGAAAGATGAACTAGCAACTGTTATCAGGACCAAAGTAAGACTTGTTGCTCATAGTTATTGTAACACCCCCAAAATACGTTATGCAGTGGAATACAACATTTGGGGTGCTACTTCATAATACATGCACACGAGTCCCAGTAAACGTTCAAAGATACGTTTATAAAACAAAATTTATTTTATTTATATGAAGATCATCATAGTTACAAGGTCCCAAAATTTACTTAAAAACTTCATTTCAAAAGTCATGATACGACTACTTTTCCAAAGCATCCTTTTGTTTAAATGAACAAACATTTCACCGAGACACAGTCTTTGATATTCGCGTTCCGTCCCATCCAAGCCATCAATAGCACCAATACCTGAGATACATGCTTAAAAACGTCAACAAAACGTTGAGTAAATTCATAGAGTTTACATTTAACAGTTAGAATGCATATTTTGTTCAACAAAGAACAATTAACATGCGTGCAAGGCAAGGGCAAGTTATATCATGATTTCCAACTAACATGAGCCCGTGTACCGAACCTTAACACATTTATCATTTAGCGATAAAATAAGCGACCGGGAAGTATGCCACTACCCCTAGTCTCAATACAAAATGTCCGTTTGACAGGGTATTCACCATCGGATCCAGACCCCGGACAGGGTTGTCAAACCCAATAGATCTATTTAATGCATTCAGCGTTTACCTCCTCGGTAATTAACGGCCACACTGTAAAAGGCATATACTCATAGCAATAAAATTATATCACGTATCAAAACACACTGCGTTCTCATTTTCATAAAACAGCAAGTATCCCCCTCGCGGGTTAAAAACATTTAAAGTAGTTCAAACGCGAGGCTATGAACTCACCTTGATCTAAGCCGAAGATCAAATAACTAAAACAATTCCAAGTCGTCTTGACAACGAACTCAACTGCGACCTATAATTAATGTCGCCCGATTACTTTATAATAAAGTACGATCAAATAGTGCGTGCATCGCAATTATTGAAATAGTATAAATATGCATACACATGTGATGAGAAATCCTCTTGCGCGTCCTAGATCCTAAACTCCACATAATTGAGTTACGACCATTCTTTCATTTATATTATACATCACTTAATCAAAAACTTTCTATTTTCGGAAACTTTTTATTTTTAGAAAGTTGATGTTTTCGGAAAGTTACTATTTTTAGTAAGTCCGTCATCTAATTATATTTATAATAATATTTATTTATCTCGTCGAACTTTCGACATTCAATTTGGTTATTAATTACCCATATCAGTGTTATATCCGAATATTTCAAAATTTTCTATTTTTAGAATCTTCTTTGTTCATAACAATCGTTAAGTCTAAAATATTATGCTTGTAATATTAGTAGCGTTTATTATTTTTACAACATCCGAAAAGTCTAGTATCAACCCGTTGACTTTCAAAAGTCAACGTTGGACTTTATTTGACTTTGACTATATGTATATATATTGTTAGATCTGACCCGCTTAAAACGACCCATTATATTACATTTTCACGACTTGGACTCAAAAGAGATTTTATGCAAAACGATATTCCGAATAACTTTTTAGTTTTAGCCGAGACTTGAAACTCGACAGAAATGACCAAAATGCCCCTGCAAGTTTATGTAGAAACTTGTGACATTTTTAATAATAGTGCAGATTTTGACTTTCAGTTTTGACCCGTCATTACTCGATTTTAAAACTAGTAAGCCTCGCGGCAAAGTAAAACGTCATTCCGAGCAACTTTCGTGTTTCGCCGGAAGGTCAAAACGGACTCGGAAGTGCTCAAAACGGGCGTTTAAAATTCTGTCAGCAACTAGTATTTACCCAAAAGTGCTGAATGTTCCACTTAAAATGTATATCTCGTTTTCGCTCTAGTTTCTTCGTTATTAGGAGTTACGGGGCGTTCGAATTTTCGAAACGTTCATAAAAGTAAGCTCTATCATATTTTCCAATCAAAAATCAGATTTTATAATTTCTCGGACCTCGTTTTCCGTGCTAAAGTTTTTGCTCAGATTTGAGCTTTACTAAACGCGCCAAAAATACATTCTTGACCAAAAATTCCATTCTCGACACATCTAAAATGGTCTATAAACAATATTCAACTCGCTCAATCAACCAACAATAAAATCTAACTAGACGACGCAAGATCCATCGGATTTCATCACATGCAACAATCGAAATGCAATACGAAAATAAAAATAACGTCACGACAATGTAAATAAAATACTTACAACCAACATAAAAATGTTTTCGGCTTCTCCTTGGCTTGGTTCGAGCTCGGACGAGACCCCAAACAACATAACCGACACTTTTTCAATCAAACCTCTTGCTAATATCACTAATCTAGCAATTATAAACACCCCCTTATACTCGAAATCTTCAAGAACCAACCAAAAATCTAACTTCTTCAAAACTTAATGCATGTAGAATTTTATTAGTGGGATTTGTAGGTCTTGATACAAGGATCAATAATATGTAAATGGATTTAATTGCATGTCGGAAATTAACTAGAAATGGTGGTGGTGGTGCTATGGTCGGTCGAACAAGAAGGAGAGGACAAAGAGATAGATTTTTGGTAAAAGAGTTTATAAGTGTAAGTATGGTGCCTTTATATAGAAAACAACTTTGACACTTTGGCATTTTGGTCCCTCCATCTTTTAAGTCTTGCAAAACTAATACAAAAGCGTTTCTTTTATTTTAAAATCGGCCAACAAGCTCGGGTCACACCACGTTAGTAAATAATTTTATTTCGTCCCACTAATTTACTTTAAAATATTTAATAAAATGTGTACACTTTAAAACGCGAGTCAGGCTCATGACAAGGAACAAAATGACGAAGTACGTCAAAAATATAAATCTCGCAAAATAAAATAAGTTGGGGTGCGTCGTAATTTTTTTTACGATGCTTAAAACGTTTAACGATTGCACAGCCAAACGTTGACTCGCGAAACGATCAAAAATAAAAATTTCCAAACTCCGTTCGTAATAAAATACGAAAATATTCATCTTCGACAATCAAAATTTTAAATGTCGACGTTTGTTCACATGAACTTGTAAAATAATAATTATGGCATCGGATACGCGATCACCATACACGTCGTAAAACTTGGGTTGTTACAGTTATAGTCATGAAGAAGGAACTGACTATGATGAAAACTTTGCACATGTTGCAAGGATGGAAGCTATTAGGATCTTCCTTGCCTATGCTACTTACATGGACTCCAAAGTTTTTTAGATGGATGTCAAAAGTGCCTTCCTGAATAGAAAACTTAAAAAAGTTTATGTCAAACAACCTCCTAGTTTTGAGAGTAGTGAGTTCCCTGACTATGTTTGTAAACTTTATAAAGCCCTCTATGGACTGAAGCAAGCACCAAAGATATGGTATGATACTCTCTCTACTTTTTTCATTCAGAACAAATTTGTTAGAGGAAAGATTGACAACACTTTGTTTATTTTCAAAACCAAAGGAGATGTTCTACTTGTCCAGGTGTATGTGGATGACATCATATTTGGCTCAACAAATTACAAACTTTTTAAACATTTTGAAAAACTGAAGACAAAGAAATTTGAAATGAGTATGATAGATGAACCCACTTAATTCCTTAGATTTCAAATCAAGCATGATGATAAAGGAATCATTATTTGTTAAGAAAAGTACACAAGAGACTTACGAGAGAAGTATGAGATCTCTGATATCTCTTTAGTAAAGACACTCATGGCTCCTTTAAAAAACTTAGGTCCTAATTTATATGTAAACCAGTAAATGAGACATTATACAAAGGAATGATTGGGTCACTGATGTACCTAACTGCAAGTTGACCTGATATCCAATTCTCAACATGTCTATGTGCAAGATATCACGCCAATCTAAAAGAATCACACCTCACTGCTGTGAAGAGAATCTTCAGGTACCTGAAGGGTACTCCCACTCTTGGTCTGTGGAACCTAAAATGCACGGGATTTGATCTAAAAAGTTACTCAGACTCAGACTATGCATGATGGAATACCGACATAAAAAGTACTTCACGTGCATGTCAATTGATTGGAGGAAAGTTAGTCTGTTAAAGTGCAAAGAAACAGCAGTCAGTGGTTATGTCATATGCTGCGACCGAATATGTCGTTGTTGCTGGGTGTTATGCAAACATACTCTGGATGAAAAGTCAACTCGGTGACTATGACATTCAGTACAAGATGGTACTCATCTTTTTTGACAAAACTATTGCCATTGCCATATCCAACAATATTGTTCTTCATTCAAAGAACAAAACACATTGATATAAGATATCATTTTATCATGGACCATATCATCAAAGGTGATATTGAATTACAGTTCATCCCTACTGAATATCAGCTAGCTAATATCTTCACAAAACCATTGGATGAACCCACTTTCACCAGACTAAAAGCTGAATTGGGTATGTTGAATATTGATTAGTTAGGATCCTGACTAATAATGTTCAATGTAGTGTAAATAAAAATGTTTCCATTGAATAACCCTCATCGATAACATATCATGATCCCATTACTCTGAGGAACATATTAAATGAGGAACTAAATGCTTTATTATTTAGTTACTTAATCTTCTAGGTTGGTGACTAAACACATTAAATAAGGAACATATATTCCTTATCTAACTATCATCCAAAAATTATAGGCCCAACTTTTCCAAAGTTACCCACTGCGCATTTAATGCGCACTCTCACAAACAAAATCCATTCCCAAAACGTCTTTTCACTTCCCTCCTAAATCATCACCCTATGTCACTCTGCAAAAGTGCATGACATATAACGGCTAAACAGTTGCCATAAAAGTCAGATAGTGGAGTGAGATTGGTATGGCATTTAATGTGGATACCAAACACTTTTCAAAACAATTTTGAAAAACCTTTTGATCTCAAAACTATTTAAAATCCACACCTATAAATACCCCTTTCACAAAACACACACACACATAAGTCTTTAAGCTAAGCAAACTCTTGCAAATTTCTCTCTCAAAAATATCAATCTGTGTGTTGTTCATATCTTTTCAACCTAATTTTTTCTAAAAGATCTTATCAACCAATTTTCATAATAACAATGGCTAATTCAAAACAAATTGTATATGCACTACAAGTTGAGAAATACCTAATCATCAAGGCCATCAAATTTCCTAACTAAAATTTTCTAGGATACTTTAACTATAAGATCTTTGCAAATAACTCAAAAAGTGTTGGCTCAGGATTTTACCAAAATACCACCACTCATATAGCAAAACTATCTTAGAGAGTTTTGGTGTACCGTTGTGGTTGAAAGACCAAGACCAACCATTGAAGACTTTGACCCAATACCCCTCAAAGAGTCAAGCATCAGGTTTACAGTGAAGAATGGTAAGACACAATTATACCTTGAATTTAAGACCTTCTGTCAATCCACTAGGCTTGATTACAACAATGGTTCATATGCTATCATGCCTCAGACTGAGGCTGTAAAGGCTGAACTCTTAAAGTTAGGTCTTCACAATGATAGGAATGAGATTGAAACACCAAATGTTTTAGTCAATAAGACCCCTTTGCTAACAACTGTGTTTTTTAGTCAATAAGGATCCCTTTGACTATTAAAAAAACCTGGTTTTCTATGGTGATTATTTCTTATTTAGTGTTTGAGGCTACTGAGGACTTTTGTTTATACTGTATTTGTCCCCCGGGTGAAATGGGGAACATATAACTCTACTGATTAGTTGAACTCTAGTCAACAAATGATAGTCTTCAGTCTCCTCACCAGGTAATTGTAGATGATTGATGAGATCAGATTGGGAACTTAAGAGCAGATCTTTATTCAATGATCTGTATCCTTGGCTCACTGTTTAACGCCCTAGTAAGAAATATGTTTCTTAGACAAAGGTTTATCTCGTGATAATTGTGTGCTTGACGGTTACTGAATACCGATTACATCAGACTGCCAGCACTAAGCACTGGAGCCAACCTTGGCTTGGGTCTTACTTCCAGGTCCCTGATTAAGATGAATTTTCATCAGAATTCCTCTAAAGTCAAACTAATTGAATTGACAAAGTTTATTTTAACTGTAATCCAAAATGAAGCTTTAGTGTCTCCTACTCCCTCACTTGAAAAGTGGGGAAGAAAAAGAAGTCTAAGACTGTGACAAACCCAAACCTAAGTCATAGGGCCCTAATGCTTCAGGAGTACACCTAAGGTAACAAAGGGCAACAAGCAGTCCAAGACTAAAACATCCTCCCTAATACATACCAAACTCATACTGACCAAAGAGAAAGAGCCATCGGAGGGCACTGATACATCACAGTAAGTGTCTGCAGGCCACGTACCTGCTCCTCAAGATACAAAGAGCGTAGTACAAATCGTTGTTACATGACTACCTAATTTACCTCCTAATAAAGGCATTCGCAAATCATAGCCTTTGCCCAAGGGAAGAAACACTGATCCCAAATACTTAGAGGGAAACACACAACCCGTTGATACATGATTTCCTTCCACACCAAAAGATGGAATTCACAAATCAAAGTTTTTGCCTGAGGGTAAACCGACTGATCCCAAAGACTCAGAGGGAAATATATAACCCACTGATATAGGATTGCTTTCCAGCCATCCCGATAAGGGCACTTTCACATCACAACTTTTGCCTGAGGGAACCCCTACAAATCCTAAAGACTTGGGGAGAAATATACAACTCACAGATATGGGATTGCCATCCACAATGGTTACAGATCTTTCAGGGGTCCTGACACTCTTAAATATAAAGGTGGAATAAACCCTGTTACTCGATTTTAATGGTGTTAGACCTTGACCAAAATAATAAAAGGCAAGAAATAAGACAAAAGACTTTTCCTGAAAGTGGATCCATATATTATCATACCAATCCATATCACTTGGAGATTTTATGCTTAATGATTGGAATCAATAGGTATGTCACTTAGAGATATTTGTGATTGAAGTGAAAGAAAGAAAATTTTTGAAGCTGGATATGAAATGGAGATTGATTTGCCATATGCCACTAAAGAACATTCTCAGCCTCCTTTATTCACTGATAAGGTCACTCCTTCTGATGAACACCATTCCCTTCTCATCTTGAATCTCAACCGAAAGCAACACAACCTGAAGAACCTCTATCCAATGAACACTAATCACCTTCACCTAAAGTATCACAACCCCAATCATCCAAGAAGCACAAGAAATCACCTGAACCATATGACTCAGAATCATCATCAGCGTCACCGTACATCAAAGATTATGATAACTACATGCCAACTACTGAGAGGGTTTTGGCAAAGAATATTAAAGGGTTCTCCGAGGTTCTTTATGCTCCGATAGCAGAGGATAACTGGGAAAACTTGAGGAAGCTGCTACCTCATATGCTGAATTAAGGGCTGAAATTGATGAATTTCATAATGAAGCTTAAAGGGCCCATGAGAACACTAATACATCCCTTAGGAAATATGGGAAGATCTTATTGGATTTCAAATCTCAGCATATTGAGGGACTCAACAAAATCATCACCAATCTCAAAAGTGTTCAGGACGCTGTCAAAGAAGATCCTGCACTCAATGTCAAGGTGCTTGAAGCTACTGAGGCATATGTCAAAAATTCATCTAATCTAATTAAACTCAACACCGATATGAAGGAAATCATTGAAGGTTATTGACAGAGCTCCACCAACCTAATCAATCTAGGAGACATGTTTAGAGAAGCAAACATTTCAGGGCTAAGGACTACTCTTGAAGCTATTCAGAACACTTTCAATGCTCAGAATGATCATCTTGCTACATGGGCTGAGTCATCCAAATCCATGGCATGGAATGTTGGTCCTAGGCTAACCAGAATTGAAACTACTCAGGCAACCATCCAATATGACCTTGCCCTACTCAAAACCAATACTGATGATATTAAGGCATATGGTCATTGAGATATTTTATGCCCAAAGGACAGTCATTCTCTAGCCCCCCTCAAGGAGTGCACCGATGCCAACACTTGCAATCACTAATATTAATGCAACTGTTTGGGGGGGGGGAGAATTCTGAACAAATAGTCCTTGACAATCCCTTTGATCCAAGTCATGAACCACCACTGGAAAGACATATTGTGGAAGAAACAAAAACTCCCTCTTAACCTGAGGGGAAGCAAGTCGACATGGTCACTTAGGAAGCTAAACCCGAGGAACCCAAAGAAGAAAAGGTCCCAGAACAAGAACCTTAAGTCAATCAAGGTACTCCTATTCATACTGCCATCCCCATAACAACTCCAATCATAACTGAAGTCATCACACCAATAACTACAATCACTCCTACTGAAGCCACTCTTGTCACTAAAGTCAGTGGATCATCACTCATCATTCCTAGAGCTGACAAAGGAAAGGGTATTGCTACTAAGACTGATCCTTCACCACCTAAGCTTGTTAAAGCTTCAAGGAGAGTTCGTCTGGACCCTGGTGCTCCAGTACTAATTGAATATATGATTGATGGGAAAATGGTTCAGATCACTCATGATCAACTTCAGGCTTATCTTGACAAAAAGTAGAAAATGGAACAAGCCATGAAAGAAGCTGAATTGTGCAAACCTAAAATTATGAAGGTTGCTGCTGAGGTGGTAAATGAGGCTGAATTTTAAATCTCGGGGAGCAAAGAGTTTTTGAACCATCAGGATGCACACCTTTAAGTATTCTTCAGAGCTCACAGTGAAAAACTCAAGAAGAAAGCTTAGTTAAGAAATAAGAGGCATGATAACTATATGCGGACCATGACTTACAAAAAGAAACCAAAAAGAATCACTGACATTTTCATTCACCCAAGAACAAGACCGGTCACAGTGCTAAAAAAATAATGATCCAAGAAATTTTAAAGTCCTCAAAGAATTCAAGTTCATTGACTTTGGCCTAAGTGAATGGGATGAAATGAGTGCAATCCTTATAAAAAAGTCTAACAAGTGTGTGAGTGAAATGATGACCTCTAATAACGCTCATTTTATATATATTTCTATATGCGTTATCTGTGCTTTTATATATATTTATTGGTTAATTATAAGAACTTTCAATACTTAATAGACTATACATATTGTAGGTTCATGGTATGTATCATGGAAGGAAACAGAAGAATACACGAAGAATTAAAGCTTAAATAAAGAAAGAACTCAAGTTAAAGATCTCCTGACACCTGTCCACTGTTTTGTCTATAACTTGAGCATACAAACACCGTTTGACGCGATTCTGGCGGCCACGCGACTAGGAAAGAATTATCTACAACTTTGATTTTTGGTCCAAGAGCTAAAAAAGAACACAAGTACGCCTGTTTTCTAAATATGTGCGGCGCACTTTTCTGCATCCCAAAGTACGATGCACAAATAAAAAAGTGCGTCACACTTTATGTCTGATGCAATTAATACGTGAATCTAGCCCCAAAATCCATCCATATACACCACAACTTAGTCCCCAAGCGTTGGAAAACCCTATAAATACCCCCCTTTTATTGCCTGGAACTTCATATCTTACACACACAATCCACCAAGACTTAGAGAGGGAGAAATTGGTGATCTTGGCTTGACAAACCAAAGATTCAAGCACCCCTGCAAACCACCTATCTCCACCACTTCCTACCACGATTCTTAGCCATGATTTCCAGTGGGAAACCACCATTCCCAAACCTCATCCATCCATTTCTAGTGCCTATAAACATACACACTTGGAGAATCAACCACAATTCTTTCAAGTGTTCATCATAAAACCCATTGCCAAACAACCCATGTCCGTATATTATACTTAAGGTTGCTGATTTCTAGAAGAAAGGTGACGTGTTCTTCAGGTATTAAAGAAGCTTTGGGTATTGGATTGTTGTTAGAATCATTGGGAAACTCGTGGTGTTGTTTACTAGTTGGTTTTTGTTAAACACTTAAGTTTTGGATACTTTTGTGTTATTTACACATTCTCGTGAAAAACTTGGTAATATTCATTTCAATCTCGGTAATAATTATGTTTTGTTATTGTATTGCTTATGCTTTTATTGCCATGGACTCTATGGAGTAGTCGTTTTGTGTTTGTGTGGGCATATTGTGATCTTTGATATGTAGCGTTTGAATATGTGTTTATAAAAATGGTTAAACATGATTTGACTAAGTTTAAAGGCCGAAAGGGTACTTATGAATATGTGTTTTATCATTCCACATGATATATTGGTTATAACAATGATTATAGGCCGAAATGATTCCTTGATATCTATCGAGATAAACACTTGTGACACTTAAAGGCCGAAAGGATTTGTAACTTGTGTTATCTTGCTTTCTAAACGTATAAACACTATCCTAAACACATCTATGTATTAGTGATCATTTCCTAAACAAACATGCTTTAATCATTTGCTTGAATCATCCTTTTATTGCTTTCTTTACAATATTCGATATACGCATGTTTTGGTTAATTTGATAAGTGACAATCATTTAGCCTTAGTAACCAAATAATAAACTGTGAGAAACTTTAATTCTCTGGGAACACCTGAACTTAACCTAAGCTATCTAAACACGAAAAGGGTATACTGCCCATGTTGTTTTTTTTAGTAGTCAAAATTGGTATTGGATTTTTGTTGTTAGGATTATGGTTTTTGTCTTGTTGTTGGTGCTATTATTATAAATTTAAAGCTTGCAAAACACACATCAAGTTTGTGGCGCCATAGCCAGGGAATTGTTTAAGACGTTATCAGTTTGTTTGCTTGATTTTGGTGCAATCTGTTTGCTTTAACGAGTTTAAATTATGAAAATATGTCTTGTGTTGCTTTAAGCACGGCACACATTTTTCTTTGTGCGCCGCACTTACCCTATTTCATTTGAAATTTTGCATCGTAAAACCTGTAAGTACGCCGTACTTATTTTCGAGTATGCCGCACCGTGATCAAAGTTGTTTCTTGAGTATTCAAAAACCCCAAATTGCTTTCTTAGGTTTCATAATCATCTGATTATAAGCCTTGTAAATTTGTAAATAGATAGTTTATCATAATTTTCAAAAGAAAACAAGTCATTAGTTCTCTTTTCGCGTTTGATTATTGTTATTGCGTTTGTTCCTGCTTATTCAGTTATATCTGTTTCTTTTGTTTTTATCTATATCGTAAAAATATTAATAATCGTAAAAAAATAAACATAAAAATTTCAGAAAAACCGGCGCACTTTTCCTAAATTATGTCGTACTCTATCTAATTCAACAAAGCCGGCGCACTTGCACTCAAGTGCACCGCACTTACCTATAAAAATAATCCTTTATCCATATTTTCTATATATAAATTAAAATATATCTATAATATATATAAATATATAAAAAGGTAAAAATATAAATATATAGATAAAAATAATTTACTTTATTTTGAAGATTATCCTATTAGCCTTAAATTATATAATATATAAAAAATGACATTTTGCAAAATACGTAACGTATGTAAATCCCCGATCTTGGGGAAAACAACTCGTAAGTATAATATATAGATTAAATAAAAAATTAATAAAAAAAGACTTGTAAACTTAAAATAATCCAAAAAGAATCCATCGAATCACTCAAATCTTCAACTCAACATTCCTCCGTTAATGAATTTGTCATCATAAATATACATGAAGAGGATGTTGAAACCCAATAAATAATAATTCTTGATCTTGATGATGATCAACCTATGTAGGAAAGTGCTAACACTATAGCACCGACTCCTAATTCTGTCATTGTTCGACCCGATGTTGATGACAACTTTGTTATCAATAGTACCCACTTGAAAATGATTAGGGAAAATAAATTCGATGGTTATCTGCAGGCCGATCTGTAAAACCACATTCGTGAATTCCTCGCAATCTGCGACATGTTCAGATATGATGAAACTCAAAGTGAAGCTGTCAAGCTTTTGATGTTTCCACTATCCTTGTGCGATAAAGTTAAAAGCTAGTTTAACGAGCTTAATGAAGAGTCTATAACATCGTGGGACCAAATGAGAAGAGCTTTTATAAGCAGATTTTTTCCACCTTTGTTGCTTTGAAAATGCCATGGGCATGGTCTGACCAAAGGAGCTATTATTCAAATATTTTATCACGGTCTAGACGAGCCCACTCAAGAAATCCTATAGGAATCTTCCTCTACAAAAGTCTAAATTAAGTTTTTCAATTTCTTGAGGACAAAGTCTTTTTTCAACTTGATTGGTCCACGAAATCTCAAAACAAACATCATTAAAAATCTGTTGCTTTCGTCGATGGAAGCAATAGTAATAATGACAATCCTCGATTAATGAAAAAATTGGAGGCTCTAACTATAAAAATGAATTCTCAATTTATAAGCTTAAAAGAAGAAATACAAGATATGTCTAACAAATATTATGACCTTAGAGATAACCACGCTTCTAAAAACCAGATGAACGATGACACGCCGATGTGTGAACGTCATGAAGCAAATTACATCCAATCTAGAGGTTATCAAAACTGAGATTCTCATGATTCGTATTCTCACCAATCTCATTATGAACAATCTCAATCAAATAATAATTCCGAGAAATCGCTCACAGAATTAAACAATGACGTGAAACAGGATCTCGAACATTTTAAAAGCTATATCCGTAGCATGAGAACTCTTCATGATAAACTTTTTGACAGAGACAATCAATCTAAAACAGATCTCGAAAAATTAATCACCAAATTCTTGGATGGTCAAAGAGTTTCAAATATGTTTGTCAAGAACAATGTTAACGATATGATTATAAAAATGAAGCAAAACGAAAAGAATTGCCAAACTATCTATAAAAACATGGAAAGAAAAATAGATGAGTGGTCGAAGTCTCAAAATCACACCTCTTTAGAACAAACTGGTAGGATTGGCCCACCTCCTCCAGCTAACACTGAACACATGAATGTCGTATTCACCGTGAGTGAAAAGTCCGATGATCCTTCGAAAATTCAAAAAGATCCTCCACCTCCTATCATCGTTAAAAATAAAGTCGAAAAAGATCGATCATTTAAAACAACAAAAAGGGACTATTATGTTGTCAAATTAAAAGAATATTCATTACGTGAGTACATATCAAAAATCCCATACCCTCAACGTTTAAAAGTGGATCATTCTCACTTGAACCGTATCGTCAAAGAATCTTAAGTCAAGATAACTATAATAATAATAATAATAATAGTAGTAGTAGTAGTAGTAGTACTAGTAATAGTAAATAATAAACCAATAAATGAAAAAATATATAAATATATAAAACGAAAGAAATTAGCAATTTTCAAAGTACGATGCGCGCGTACCTTGATTTCTGTATCCAAAAAAAATTAAACGAACTTTGTGGGTGTGTTCACTAGAAACGCTCACGAGACTATGACTCGTCCACTATCAGATTCGGACACTGAAGGAGGTTTAAAAAAGGCTTGTTTGCATACGAAAAATGAGACAATCGTGTTTGCCTAAGAAATGCGCTTTCTTTTGTATTTTACAAAATTAAAACTATTTTTGTAGTATGTGTCTATATTTCAAGAAAATAAATACATAGGTGGAGCTTCGATTGGTGGTTGGCATTTTACACTTGGGGACATATATATTCGGATCGGTATATTACATATGGTTGTATTCACATGTTTGGCGTTCCGTTTGTGTCGTATCTTTCAGAATTCAACCAAGCACTTAAGAACACCGGGAAGTCTCGTTTCTCTTATATTTATTTTTCCTACTTATCCTACTTTTAAGTTATTTTCTAATTACGCATAATACTCAACTTAAGTGTGGGGGGAAATGAATTGGAAAAATAAGACTCATTTTTTTATTGCACTTATACTTTTTCGCCCTCGGTAATCTAAATTTTTTATCACTTAGGTTAATATATTAGAATAAAACTTAGTAAATAAATAAAGTTTTGAAATCAGAGATGTGCCCCGATTGATAGAGCATATCCGACTCGAGATCAATTACATTACGTGCGCATTTATAACCATTCCAGTAAGTATGTGAGGATTTCGAGCCT
>BQNB010107233.1:20000-23212 GCA_026074375.1 Tanacetum coccineum | reverse complement strand
ATCTAATAAAAAATTTATGAATGCTTCATGTTATTTAGGATACAAACTAGTTCTATCGAAAAGAAACAATTGAATATTACTAATTCATACCTTGATGCTTAGCTCGACGTTCATAATACCACTTTTGAAGCAGATCTCTAAACCAATCCATTAGCGCTGTGATTGGTAATTCTTGAACGTCCTTCATTAACGCATTTATTGATTCAACATTGTTTGATGTCATGTAGTTGTATCTTGTTGTAGGTCATAGTGCCCTAGTCCATTTGCTAAACCCGGATTGGACTAGTGTTATGTGAGAATCAGGTCTTACAGTCAGAATTAAAGAACTTAATTTCTCAAATTCGGGAATTGTATAGGCTTTGCATGTCTTCCAGTATAAACCATTTAGCTTATCGCTTTGCATATTGCAATTCATCATCAAATGACGACAACAATATCCATGAAAAGAGTTTGGAAACACATTCTTGCATGCATGTGTAATCGCATAATGCCTATCAGATATAATTGTCAAATTTGGTACTTCCCCGATGCAATCTTTCAACTTGCTCAAGAACCAAGTCCACGACTCATTAGTCTCACTTTGGGCTACACCAGTGGCAATAGGTATGATTTGGTTATTACCATCCATTCCAACAACAACAATGTTTGTGCCGAGGTAAGTCCTTTTAAGATGTGCAACATCAATAATGATCAATGGCCACATATAGCATAAGAAACTCTTTATCTAGTAACAAAAAAATTAATAAAGTTAGTTCTAAAATAAATACCCAATGTTAAACTTGTAAGTATTTGCAATTGGTTTGTAATTTTATTAAGTGTATATGCATTTATTTTTTGCTATATCAATATGGTGTTTAGTATATATTATGTTTCATTTTGTTTGCAATCATTGTAGATACAAAGCAAAAGGTTACATGTATTAAGGATGTGGAAGACCTTCAAGTGAGAATAGAAAAGCTTGAAGAAATATTTTCATATTTAAGAAATAGGAAGCTGAAACAAAAAGGTAACTAAATATAGGTTGTACCAATCTCCATAGCGACTAGATATGCTCTTAACATTGTGTATGTATTTGTAATCGTATAGTTAGTCATAACTATTATGCGGACTAACATCCGTTTCTATATGTATGCAGAAGTGATACTTGGAACTGATGATGAAACATCTTCAAAGGATGACACATCTTCAAATGATGAAATTTCTTTAAGTGAATATTTAATCAACTATCTTTTTGCTCGTGATGTTGAATGGCAATTACCTAAAAATACTCAGGAAGATCCACCAAAACCACATTATGACCCTATCAAGACTGAGGTAGAAGAACCATTGCGACTTGATATTGTGTACCCACATTCACATGTTGTTTCAAGTGTTATGGGTACCAATAAAACTGGTAAAGCTCATTATGGGCTTAGATCATTAGGACCCCTAAAGGAAGAGATGGTTCATTTCAAGAAACCGTATAATATGGTGAAAGTGACCAATGCTGTTCTTGGCTTAAAAGCATCTAACTCATGATTTGTATGTTCTGGTTCTGCGCCAAACAAAATATCTTAATTATCATTTTAAACATGTCTGTGTTGTTTTGACTGTAATAACTATTTTTACTTGTTTGGATTGTATGTTCCAGTAATGTATCAAGTAAGATATCGGATTCTATGCACTTTCACTTGAAATATTGGTTTTTGTTCTTCATTTACTACTTAAATTAGGTTAAAACTTTTAGATTTGTTCTAGTGTTGATTTTGATACATGGCTCATTCACCACAATCTACGCATATAGTATGAAAATCATAATTGTTGTGTCTATTTTTATGATTCACGAGGCATGCAGACGTGGCATGTACTTAGTTTGTTCTCTTTTATAGTTGAAGGGTTTAGTTTGGTTTTTTTTGGATAGTATCATATTTAGTTAGGGACTCCTCAGTTTCCCTGTTCAATGGATTTGATAGTCATTTATCTATTATATTATAAGATTGGGTCCTCCTTATTAAATTGGAGGCTTCAAGAGGAGTACCCCAAGCTTCCAATGTTGTTCCTAAAAACCTTTCTCTAGTAGCTGCGTGAGTAATTATGCCAGTTACAAGAAAACCAAAAGGCCTTCCAACATCATCTTATATCTTTTTATTTTCCTGATATAATTTTGCTTTTTGCATATCAAAATTAACAACAGTTTTGGTGCGTCATCTAGAGATTCACTATGCACACTCAAATGTAAAAGCAAAGTCAGCCTTCTTCTGTAACCTATATTTCGTTTATTTTATTGATTGATCTACTAATAAGCCAAATTCATGTATCAGTGAACAATCAATCTACTCTTTCCTAAAGAATGAAGCACAAATCTTGAAATGATTCTTGATATCAGTTGATCATGTAAGTTTTTTTTAAACTTTGAATATTTATCTTGATTCTATTAGGGTTTCAATTGAAAATTAGATTAACACGAAATTTAGGGGCTTTTGTTTCGTTTGGTTTGTTTTGATGTGGTTTGGCCGGTAATGGTGTTTAAGAATGTGAGAGTATGTGGAGACTGTCACACTGCAATGAAGTACATATCAGTGGCAAGGGGAAGAGAAATAGTGGTGAGAGATTCGAATAGGTTTCATCACTTTAAGAATGGGTCGTGTTCGTGCAATGACTATTGGTTATTCATTAGGTTCTGTATAACAGTTTAAATGAACATGTATGGAATTTTTTTGTGTATGTATGTAAAAGAAGGAAACCGTTGCAGCCAAAAACTACATGAGCTGATTAAAGTTTGGGGCAATGTGAATACAGGTCATAGTACAATTCCTTTCCGACTATCATATCTTAATATTCTATAACATATTATAATATGTATTTTAATTTATGTAATGTTCGATACTATCATGTTTGTGTGAAGTTGCAGACTAAAATGTGGCCCAACTCCCTTTGTTGCGTCTATATGTTTTTTTTCCGTATCGTCTCATACCTTCTAGAAATATCAGAACGTCGTTGGTAAGGTGATCGCGTCGAAGGACAGTGACCTTGAAAAATCGCACCAGGTTTGTCTCATGTTCTTTTGTTTTCGACTTATCGCTATACCCACGCGGCCCAATTACTTTGCCTATGTATACATTGCAGACTCTTCAACCTGCTAGAAATCCTCTTCGTCTTTGTGGAATTTGTGTCGGTATCGACGATCGTGACGATTGTAACACATCATCTTCAACCTCTGTACCATACGGCGT
>BQNB010107233.1:0-15000 GCA_026074375.1 Tanacetum coccineum | reverse complement strand
GTCAGTTGACTGCCCTGGTTGCTGAGATGGAAGCTTTTGATGATCCTAGAGAAGTATTTGACACCTTGATGGGGCTCAGGGATGATATTCTAGTTGAGGAGGCTAAGTTGGCTGGGCTCAATGACCTGATTACTCTGGCAGAAGAGGAGATCGAGATGAAAGAAGCTTAGTTGGAGGTGATTGGTGGGTGAAGCTATTATGGTAAAGGAAAGGGATGGTTGTCTTTTGTTTTGTTTGTCCCCTTTTATCTTTGTTTAGTGTTATGAATGTTTAGGTTTGTTTAAATGTTTAGGTTTTGTTTGTGGTTTATGTTTCTATGAAGATTGAAAGTTGTATGGAACTTCTTTTGGTTAATGGAAGCAAAAATTATGGGGTATATTAATAGTAATGTGTTTGTGCTGTTGGTTAATGTATTATGTCGAATGTCTTTGATTTTGTACATGATTGTTGGCACCTATGAGAGGTTTGGTTTTGTTAAGTTTATGGACATCCTTTAGTTAGTAATTTGTTTGGAAGGAAGATTTGTTTGAAATGTATGAACTGTGATTTATAGATACATTTATAGATACAAGTAGGTTGAAATGTATGAACTGTGATTGATAGATGCTTGGGAAGGTAAACTGGCAGCATCTGCATTTATAGATACATGTAGGTTGAGGCATCTTCTTTAAGGGTAAAATTGCAGGAGATGGAGAGTCTGTAACGACATATGTGTTTTGTATTCTTAGAAACTGCAAATTGAATGAGGAATAATGAATGCAGCATCATTCTGGAACCATCAGGCTTATAAAGTAATCATGTGTTGTATCAAAAAATGTTAGTATAAATGTGTTGTATGGAAAAATGTGTTGTATGAAAAAATGTTTTTAATTTGTTATGAGGGTAAATTTAGTGTAATAATTTAACCACATGGACTAATTTTGTACTTCATTTTAAAAGCATCATTTTCTTTATGGAGGACCACAGAATCAGGAAACACACTTTGGGACCATTACTAAAGAACAAAGAGATCCCACTTCCAACTATCACTTACTGATGAAACAGAATAAAAGAATGTCGTTTTTTAGAGTAGTGCGATCGGATCTAGGTATGTGGGTTTGAGCCCTAACTTTAATTGACATATTTGTTTTTAATCTTATTATATATTAATTTTTAACAATTTAATTATAAAATATTAAATATTCAATTATTATAAATTAGGGCTTTGTTGTTATTATGAAATTTGTATCATGGTTTGATTTGAATATATATATTTCATTTTAAATTCAGACGAGTTCCCTGCTGGTGATGAGATGTTTCTAGAATTAGATGAAGTTGTCTTTAAAATTCATACCAAAGGATATTTTGAATATGATCCTCTTAGGTATGTAAACGGATCTGTTCATTGTGTTTCTTCATTCACCCGTGATAAAGATGTATTTCAACAATGCCATGAATATATTATATCTGAGATAGATGAACCTAAATGGGCATTATTCTACTGTAAACCAAAAAAATCACTTGAAAAGGGTTTGAAGTTATTGCATACTGATAATGATGTTCATTTATTCATTGATGCTGCTGTAAATAATGGTTCCATAAACTTGTATGTTTCTCATAAGAAACAAAACTTGGGGAAATATTATTATAAAAACATGGAATGGGAAGAAGACGACGCTGGCTTGAGGTGCTCTAGTTCAACTCCTTTTTCCACAAGAGTTAAAACAAAGATAAGCAAGAGGAAGAAAACAAGTGTGATTCATGATGAGGGTGATGATAGAAAGAAATCTTTGGTTACAGGAGGTCGTAAGGGTAAAGAAAAAGAAAAAAAAATAAAAGTATAATTGAGGATGAGGGTATATGTACCAAAGGAAATAAGGCTGATGTAAGCATATATAAGAGAGCTATGGTTAATGGAAAAGCTAAAATGGTTGAAGACGTAGGTGCTGTGAAGAGGGGAAAGGAAAGAGGTGTAGTCATTGAAGACGGTGGTTTTAGTAATGATGGAGGGAAGGAGACAGTGGTTACTAAAAGGGCCATTGGAAGCAGAAAAATGGAAGGAAAAAGTGTGAAGGTGTGTCGCCTAACTTGGTTAATTTATTTTAATCAAACATAACGTACATTCGTAGGTATTAACTGGTTATTGTATCTTCAATTAAATTGCAGGTGGAGTCTGAATGATGGAGTTGCTTGTTTATCCGCTTTAATTATTTGGTTGATCAACAAATTTTTTTGGTAATATGTATGTCAGTGTTTATGGTATGAAATTAAGTACTTTTCTTAGAATGTCAGTTTATGTGCATCTAAACACTAGTATGATACAAAATACTTATGATGCACTGGATGCTTTAGTGTATAATATTATTTTATCGGTATTTATGATTGGAATTTTGTGTTGCTGTAAAGTATATGTTATATGTGTTTTACCAATGACAGACATACATAACATATGCGAAATTAGTTAAACAGAAAATTTATAAAATCATAATTATTTTTACCGCTTAAAGCACCAATGCGTATGAATAACATTTGAAACGCCCTTTGGTCGAATGTCGTTTTGGTGTAACGTGTTTACTTCATTAGCCAGCTTTAAGTTATATGCAATAATAGGTAGTTGAGCTAATAAGGAGATAGGCGTCTCCTTGATTTTGACTTTCAATGATAACTGTTTCCCCTTCCAAGCTCATTTTGGATGATACCGTCAATATTAAACTATAATATCAGAATACAATTGATAATATCCTTTGGTCTATATACGCTTGTAACATCCCTGAATTTCGGAAATATCAATTGACACAACATTTTTGCTGTTGCGTTACGATGATTTAGATAGAACTGTGTTTTAGGACAAATATGATTGTCGTTAATGTAAGTAACTCTAAACCCATTTTCCTTCTTATTCTCACGAGTGAATATGTACCAATAACAATCTAGACGTGGAAACATTCTACCGTCGTACCTTTGTAGTACAAGATCTAAAACCTTAATATTCATTAGCACTATGGTTATACATTTTACTCCTAATCTCATACATTACATGCTTCCTTTCAGCAAAATTTAGTTTTTGTAGAAAACTTAACACCATGGTGACTGGTAGTTATACTTTTAAGATCAAGAATAGGTGCATGAGGGGTGGGTGGCAAATAGTTTAGTGAGTTTTTCATCCATTCATGAGTAACTGGTTCATGAAACAAAGGTATATTCAGATCAATATCTAAGGGTTTAGAAGGAGTTACCTCAACTGTTTTTTAGTGTATTTTATGAAAACACTCATAACTACATCACCTAATTCTAAAACTGCCTTCAAGAAAAAATCTACATCATCTTCGTCGATTATGTTGAATGAGTTTGAACCAATGTTGTAAGATAACAAAAGTTTTTTGTTATCCTCAACATTGAACTTTTTGCGTACATAACGCACAATTTTTTTTAACTTATATTCTTTGGGAGTAATACACCACATTTGATTTCTTCATAAACTAAAATAACCTTGAATTTTGGGGAAGAAGGAGAGGTCATTGAGTTGAGTTTTACATGTAAATTGACCTAAACCATACTTTAGCATATTTATACCTCATACACTACTAGTCGCCCTATCTAACTAAAGTACAAGTCGCCCTATCTTACTAAAATAACAAGTCGCCCGAGAATTTTAATTTTACTATAAAAAACACATACAAGTACTAAGCAACCAAATTATACTTTTATAAGTACAAATATTAATTGTAATATTTTAACTATTAATTGTAATATTAATTGTTACAAGGGTTAAATAAGCCAATGAACCTAAATAAACCTTGAAACGTTTTGCAAGTAAGTAAACAAAATGTCAAAATAAACCTTGAAGGTTTTGCTTTGCTTATGCTCTTAGATTGGACATTGTGAATTCTTCTAAACATTGAAACAATTTACATGTTGTTGAGGAATATCAATATAAAACCTTTAAACGGTTTTTTCAAGGTAACAGAATGTGACCTTATGCTGTTAGATGGGACATTGTTGAATCTTTACAACATTGAAAAATATGCTAGGGGATTGATTAGTTCCAAAATGCTAACATAACATAATAGTTTAAACATACATCCAAATACTTACATGTTGTTCAAAGTTAAACTACCATGAAATTCAACAAGTTTGAAACAAGAAAAACATAATTAAGAAATTTGACGAACCAAAGATCGAGCAACCTTAACCTGTACAAAACAACATCGTTCAAATATTAGGGTTCATGAAAAAATACATTGCAGAATGAAAAAAAAATTCTACATAAACTTTCCAGCTTACAAAAACTATGCTAAGAACATATGATACAATTTACGATCAGGGTAAGGTAGAAGAATTAGAGATTTTTTGTACTGTCCAATAAAGAAAGAACCAGCAATTCCTTGGATACCATGAATGCGACATATATGATTGCTTACTCCCTCATTCGAGTAAAATCAAAGGTTATGATGAAGAATGATATAGGGTCTGGAATAAGTAATCCTTTACAGATAGTAATACACCAACAAGGGAGACAAAACCACACATACACATTCAAATCCATGAATGAGACACATGCAATGGCTTACTCCCTCATTCGAGCAAACCAAAGGCTAGGGATTAGGCATGAGAAATATATATAATTGGTGTAAAACAAAAGAACAAAACAGATAGATTAAGTCTAAAAAATAAAGAACAATGTTGCTAGCTACTTTCCTGACCATGCCCATGAAAAAGACACAAATCATGACTCGTTTATGCTAGCAGTACTAAGTTACACTAACAGTAACTTTTATACTAACAATACTAACTCTTATACTAGCAGTAGTAACTACTTGGTATATTTTCAGTCTTCATCTCTGAGCAGTCTTAACTTCTACTGCAGTAGTAACTCCATACTAACAACACTAAGTTATACTAACAGTAGTAAATAGGAGTAGTAACATTACACTACCATTACTAACTACTTAGCATAATTTTCTTTAATATCATCAATAGTACTAAGTTGTGCTTGATAGCACTAATGTATACCTGAGCAGTAGTAACTCTAAAATCATCTTGAAGTCTTTTAATCTCAACAATCCTCCCCTAAACTTGATGTTCATCTTTTGAATCTTCAAGTTTCTTCATTAAAAATCTTCACTATCATCAGGAGGATGCTTTCAAACACTTTACTCTGTTATATAGCCTCCTTTAGGCTGTCTCTTAACCAATCTAAGAAGTTCATAAGCCATTTCACACTCATAGCCAACATGAAGCTTCACATCATTGAACATCTGATGTAATGTGTTGTATGTAAGTGAATACTTCTTCTCAACCAACATATAATATTGCAGGGACTGTATTGTTACACAGTAAACTCCACAAGAATAAAAAAGCTTCCAGTTATTCACTTTAGTTAATCCTTGTTGCTTCTTCCATATACTATCTTCAAAATGATGTTCAAACATGGTCTTCAAGGTAAGAAGTAAGTAATTATCCATGTAATTCTCTGTCTCGGTCTTCTTAAATCTATCCTTGACTATATTCTAAAGAACTTCTAAGTCTTTTCTGTTAAAGTTTTTAAGCATTTTTACAAAAGTTAAATACATCTGAGAATTACCATCTGCTCTGATAATTTGGAAAAATCTTTTCTTCCCTTTCTTGTAAATCTTGTAGTCAACAATGTTTGGAGATCTGGTAGATAACGGTGTAGCATCAATAGTCACATCATCTCCATCTTTTGGAACTATTTCAAAACATTGATTAAGCCCTTCAGATTCTTTTTCTTCCTCTACATGCTCATCTATACTCTCCTTCTTAGCCTTTGCCTGCTCTAATTCTTCACATGCTCTTTTAGTACTGCTTACTTGCTCTGTATCTGCTTTAGCTTTCTTTGACCCTTCCACCACATCTGAATCCATAGGAACAAATGTATTTACCTGTTGATATATTTTATCAAAGAGCTTCTAAATTTCTTCATAACTCCTTCCCTTTAGCTGATTATGCTTGTATCCACCCATATTCTTCAGGTATGTACACATTATATTCCTTATCTGAGCTTTAGTAGGTGGTTTACTCCATTGTTCTGCTGCTCTTTGTGCTGCAAAGAACCTATTTTCTTTTAGCTATCATCTTCACTAACATTCTAGACTTTTGTTCAATGGAGAATTGTTCTTGTTCTTCAGTTTGAAGTCTTGCAGCTAGTTGCTCATCAGCTTTAATCATAGCTTGAATGTTATCCAATTCTTCAATAACTGCTGCTCTGCTAGCTTCTTCTTGTGCATCTCTTTCTCTTTGCACTCTTTCCAACTCAGCTTGCTCTTCAGCATGTAGTCTAAATGCATATTATTCATTAAGTGCAATTTGATCTTTCTTTTTCAATGGCTTTTCAGGCTCAACCATTTTTCCTTCACCCTTATCTTTGCTTGATGGTTGTGTTGTTGTTATTGTTTTTGTTGTTATTGTCTCACTTGGCTCTTCAATAACAACTCCTTTTTCCTTAGGCCTTATAGTAACAGTTGTAGCATCAGTTGTAACAACTTTAGGTTTAGCTGCTTTGATTTTAATCAAGGTTTGAGCCATAGTCAACTCATCAATAGTTGTTGTTGGATCACTAGTAGTTGTGACTTCAATACTAGCAGTAGTAACTACTTCACCAGCAGTAGTAACTGGATCAGCAGTACTAATTTCCTTTTCAACAACTTCTTCAATAACAACTTCTTCACCTTGCAAATCATCATCAACATCAAACAACATCTCTTCATCATTCCTCTCCTCAATCTCATTAACCAATCTAACTTATGTATCTTGGTCAATGGCAGCAATCTTCCTCCCCTGGTTGAATGCATCCTCCTGAGCACCTAAACTTTCTTTAGAGGATTCCACTCTCCTTGAACTACCAACCTTGTACAGTCTTTTATATTTGTAAATTCTAGACCTCCTTTTCTTCTCTAATTTCTTAATTCTCTCCTTCAATTTAGCAATCTCTGCAGCTTGAGAAGTATTTGCATTTTACAGGGCAAGAACCCTATCAAACAGTTTTGTACAAAGGTTCATCAATTTATGAAGTTGCATTCTATCATCACCACTTTGAGCTGGATTATAGGAAGGGGTAGAGACATGATCCTAATGAGTAGTCTCAGTGATAAGCTCTGTAGGACCACTGTCCTTCCTCTGTTTTCTTCTTGACTTTTTCTTTTAAGGTTTTGAGGACGATGGTTGAGTAATAATGAGTGTAGAATGGGAATCAGTAGGAGCAGCTGAATCTTCACCTATATCTTCTGAAGCTTGAACCATCATAGATTGAAACAAAGGGGTGACCCTATCAGAAAAACCCTTTCCTTCCCTCTTCATATTGGCAAAAACCTTCTTAGTGTGTGAAGATATAACTTAAATCCTATTATGTTTTGACATTCCCTCAACTTGTTTGTCTAGGAAGACTTGCACAAACCTTGGATACATAAGAAACTTCACTCCACCCTCCAAGTTCTTTATCATATTGTCAAAATTGTACTTGGAGAAGTTGAAATTTTGGTTTGTGGCAAGACATATGATAACAAATGTCGTAGTGCTACTAAATTCATTCCAACCTGTTTTTTAGCACTAAGGCATTGCAGTATGGTATGGATGAGAAATTTCCATTGGGGTGAAAAGTAAGCTTTATAGAATGTAAGCTTTTGAGTAAGATTTTCATACCCCATGAGTGTAAGCTGTTCAAAAATTATATCATTTGGCAGACATTCAGTACCTTCAGCATCATTCAACTTAAGATCACTCCTTATACTCTTCTCAGTGATGATCACCTTCTTCTTATCAACTATGGCTTGTATTTGACGTTCCCATTGACTGTCTTAACCTTGGCGGTTGTCCAGAACTGTTCAATACATGATTCATATACTGTAAGATTAACCGTTAACGCATATTTGATAGAACTTGCATTCAAAAAAATTATAATGCCTTCAAACCCATTACTTTCTTCAGGTTTCTCCAAAAACGCAACCAAATTGTGGGTTTTAGTAAACTTTGGGCTCGTCATTGTGATGGGTTTTGATGAATAAAGATGAATTTGAGTTAGGGTTTATGATTAGAGAGTAAATCAAAGTGTAAAATCGATCGAATAAGTAATTGAAACCCTTAATCGAAGTATTTATGAAACCACCCTCAACAACATTAACTTGAACTAGCATCATTAAGTTTAGCCTAACAGTATTAACTAACCCAGCAGTAGTAAGTTATGTCTGGCAGCATTAACTTATACCTAACAGCAGTAAGTATATGCTTAACAGCATGAACTAATAGTTGCAGTAGTAAGTTTATGATTAGCAGCATTAACTTTGAGATACCATCATTAACTCGAATTTCATTCGAAAAAGTCCTAAACATTAAACTTTTTGCGTACATAACATACAAATTTCTTCTGACTTATATTATTTAGGAGTAATACATGACATTTGATTTCTTCATAAACAAAAATAACCTTGAATTTTGGGGAAGAAAGGGAGCTCATTGAGTTGAGCTTTACATGTAATGACTATACACATACTTGAACCATTAATACCCACACCTACCAATCGCCCTATCTACTAAAATACAAGTCGCCCGAGAATTTTAGTTTTACTCAAAAACACATACAAGTACTAAGCAACCAAATTGTACTTTTATAAGTACAAATATTAATTGTAATATTTTAACTATTAATTGTTACAAGGGTTAAATAAGCCAATGAAACCAAAAAAACCTTGAACGCTTTGCAAGTAACAAAATGTCAAAATAAACCTTGAAGGTTTTGCTTTGCTTATGTTGTTAGATTGGACATTGTGAAGCTTTCAACATTGAACAGATATACATGTTTGTGAGAATATCATATAAAACCTTCAATATTTTGCAAGTAACAGAATGTGACTTATGCTGTTAGATGGGACATTGTGAATCTTCTAACATTGAACAAATATGCTAGGGGATTGATTGGTTCCAAAATGCTAACATAACATAATAGTTTAAACATACATCCAAATACTTACATTTTGTTCAAAGTTAAACTACCATGAAATTCAACAAGTTTGAAACAAGAAAAACATAATTAAGAAATTTAAACAAATATATATTGATAGCATCCACCACATTCATAAGACACTTAATGAACCAGAGATCCAGCAACCTTAACCTGCATAAAACAACATCGTTCAAATATTAGGGTTCATGAAAAAAATACATTGCAGAATGAAAAAAAATTCTACATAAACTTACCAGCTTACAAAAACTATGCTAAGAACATATGATACAGTTCATGATCAGGGTAAGGTAGAAGAATTAGAGATTCTTTATACTGTCCAATGAAGAAAGAACCAGCAACTCCTTAGATACCGAGGTTCTGAAGTGTTTGTGTAGATATATTTAAAACTTATACAGAATTAGCAAGTTGGTGGGGGCCTGGTACTTCAACTATTGGTAACGATATTTCATCCATAGTAAAACCAAGTAACTTAACATAATTAGGGGTGGGAATGGCAAAAAGTAAGGTAAAGGATGTTAATGATGTAACATCAACCAATACAGACCAACCACAAAAAAGATAGGAATCAGTTTCATCGGTGATTCCAGATAATATCAGAGAGTTTCCAATACTTGAAAGACACATTGGGATTGTTAAGCCGTCTCTAAAAACAGAATCTATGTCGTGTACTTGGAACGAGTGGCCAATCAAATCAAATGAAAAAAGTAAGTGTTTTTTGAACACAACGTGACCATCATCACTAACAAACCTTTCATGACCAGCCCAAAAGATTAACCGACCTACAACCACCTGCGATAAGCATTTAAATATGATAGATTCCCTAGGCAAACAGTCATTATCAACTTTCTTCCAGTCCATACTGCTCAAAGTAAAGACGGACACATACTAATTTGCATGTCCGCCGCGAGGGTATGCAACCTTTATAATGGTTGGGTTTAAAGTGTCTGGACGGACACCAAAACCTAAAAGGATTTTATCACTCTTGGGTTGACTATTGAAGGCAGGGACTAGAATATTAATAGATCTTTTTATAGATGGGTTCCATAGAATACAACATATACTGGGGATACTATATGAAAAACACCATATCCCCTGACAAGTGCCAACTAGTAACAAATTTGAGTCATTGACAAATGTTACTAGTGAGGAGTGTGTTAGATTATGATCAAGGGATAACATGTAACTAGGAAGAGCCTGATTATACCTTAAGATCATACAACAATCGTTACTGCTAAGAATACCGTAAGTTTTCTGAAAGTTGATCAAGTCTATGCAAGACTTCCATTCTTTGGAAATAGTACGAAAACGAAGTATAGAGTTTACGGGAATTCTTTTCATGATATAGATTTGTATATCAAAGGGTATGTTGTCTGGCATTTTTTTAATCTCTAATGATTATTTAGCCAAAGGATGAAGTTGGGTAAAGTTTGTAAGTGTTTAATGTGGTGGGTGTTGGTGTAAAAGACGATATAGCTTGACCATTAATGAGAATCAATCTACTTAATTAAACAACTATTTTAGGATGTACCTTAGTGTACTTGATATGAATCTACTAAAAATATAGCATATAAATTAAATAAGGAAAAAAATAATTTTGTAGTTACCTTAAACAAATGATGATGTTTTTTTAACTTGAATCTTGTGGTTCCAAAAGAATTCCAGCATCCTTTCACGATAGGCTAACGCTGTTTCAAGAGGGTCGTTATTGACTGCCACCGGTAGGTTACGGCACAATATGTAAATAAATATACAGACCCATATCTCACAGTCGCCATATAACGATGCTTGAAATGGAACAGAGACATAATTGTATGTGATCTTGTAGTGGTCAGCTGATATACCCTTGCTATCAAATATACCATGTGGTATGTGCTTAATTACACATACCTTTTTCCATTAAAAACGGACTTAAATGACCAAAAACAGACAAAAAAAACTAACTCCAAATATAATGTATGAGTTTTGCTTTTGTTATTGTGCCAGAAACGTATATCACTACAAAAGGACGAAAAACCAGGCCAAAAACGACAAAAACTACAGGGTACGAGGGGGGAAGGAAAAGTGGTGAAAAGACGAAGCAAATCGAAAGCCAAAAAAGTCAACCAGTCAAAAAGTCAACAGGAAAGATCAAACAGTCAAAGTCAACCCCAACAAAAGTCAAAGTCAAAGGAATCAAAATCATAAGAAATAAAACTTTGAGGGACCAAACATGACAAATCCCTAAGTATATTTAAAAGAAAAAAAGACTACAATGTTCTGAATTTTGTAATTTAACTTGAAATAACAAGTGAGGGGTAAACCTGCCAAAGTCCCAACTTGTTATTTATACCAAAGTGACTATGTTTGCAATAAACAATAAAAGTAGAGGTGGGCATTTCTGACAACCCACAGTACCTAATATCACACCACAAGGACAATTCACATCAATAACTGCATATTAAGTGTATTACTAGAAGAAAAAGACTACAAGGGTGGAATTTGCAATTTACTGAAAATACAAGTAGAGGGGCAAACTACTTTTCCCGCCCATTTTTCCCCAAACCCATCACGGGTTAACCACCACCTCTTTTACCCTGCAACCCTTCAACACCATGGATAAACATCACCCCCTCCTCCACTAAACTTTCCCAGCTACAAAAGTGCCAACTTGGCAATCCCCCACTCCCCAAGCTTAATTCGACGGCTTAGATGGACTCAAAAGAAGCACATGAAGATTTAAAGGCCAAGATTAGCTTTTGCTAAACCACTCACACAAGTAACACACTTTGTTTTTTGTCTCAATGAAGAAACACACTTTGAAGACCAAGACCTAGCTCGTTTTTGTATAAATAGGGCCAAGTGTAAGCCTTAAAGGCATCTTAGCTTAATCTTAGTCTACTTGTAATTTTCATTAAGTCATTTACTTATTTTCAGCTTATTAAGCTTTTTCTTTCAGCATTGTATCAATTTTAAAGTTTAATGAAATTGTGAGGTATTTAAGTTAAACTTCAATCTCTAAACTCCAAGTGTTAAGTGGTGAAATTGTGTTAAAGAGAGGTTAAAAAGCTCTTAGAATAGCTTATTTATAAGCTATCTTCATTGAGTAAACTAAAAAGTTAAGTTGAAAATAAAAAAAATCAAAAAAAGGTCCACTCTCAATTACCACAGCTTACTTTTTGGAAGATAAGCCGGATATGGATGGGCTTATGGACACCACCAGCTTATCTTTGATAAGCTGGAGCTTGTAGACAAAGCTTTTAATAGCTTATTGCCCTTTGTTTAGAGCAAAGGGCTTTGTAAGTCCTCTTTTCTTCATTTTAGCTCATTTTCTTATATTTGCTTATTTTCAGCTTATTTGAGTGCTTATTCTTTACTGTTGATTGCTTGTTTGTGCTTATTATCCATGTATGTTTGTCTGTCTTTGCATTCCTTGGCTTAAATCACCACAATTCAGCCTTTAAAAGCCATTTCAAAAGTTAAAGGGGTGTTTGGGTTAAGGACCCAAAATGGGTAAATTCAGGTTAAAAACCTATTGGGTTATTTGGTTGACTTTGGCCATCCTTATTAAGCTTATTTTAAGCTAATTTTAAAAGTTTTTTGAGTCTAAAGGAAAATTTTCAAGTTTTTCTATAAGACTCTTACAAACTGTGGTCAAAAACAGTTTGTAAGAGCTTATTTAGTTAAGGTTTTTAAAACCAAATTTTTTTACTTGTTTTGGTGTTCATTCTTAGTGTTAAGTGCATGCCCTAAAAGTCCTTTGGGTTTGCACTTGTCTTTGTCAAAATTTTATCAAATTTTTGGCCAAGTTTTACATAGTAAAACTGTCACCTTTTCAATCTCGAATTTGAGTCATTTAAATCAGCTTTTAGCTTTTGAAAATTGATGCACAAGCTCATTAGGAGCTTGTGTCTATCTGTTTCAACTTATTTTTGGATTTGAAAGTCTTTTAGCAGCTTAATTTTTAGGCTAAAAGTGAGCTTTTGGCTGTTAAGCAAGCAACCTTAAGCTCAAAAGCTCAAATAGCTTATTTGAGCTTGTGGCTCATTGCTTTTCCTTATTTCTTATTGCATTAGGTATGTTAAACTAGTTTAGAAAGCTTTTTAGGAAATTTAGCTTATTTTGAGCTTTTTAGAGCTTATTTTCAAATCTGCCAAAAAGGTGCCCTGGTGCTTAAGCCCTTTTTGACAGCTTCTTTAAGCTGTCATTTAGCTTACCTTTTTCTTTCTTTTTAGCATTTTTTTCTGGCTAGCTTATAGGGTGTGCTTTTAAGCCCCTATAAGCTCAGCCATTGGGTCCCACTTTATTAAGGGCTTATAAACATAAAGCCCCAAGGTGCCCCCAGGCCTTATGGGATGCAACCCAAGCATTTTGGCTTTATGTCTTATTTTGATTTCCTGGTTTTTGGTTGACTTCCCTTAGCTTATTTTAGTTGTTATTTGCTTATTAGGTGTCTTTTTATGACTTATGTAGCTTATTTGCACCTAGCCTTTGCTTATTTGTTCTTAAAAGCCAAGGAAAATAAGCCATATTTTTTTTAGCCTTTTTAAAGTTCTGTCAGTTTTAGGTGCTTATTTGAGGGCTTATTTGTGTTTCAAAGCAATAAGTAAGTAGGGCTTATTGAAGCTTGTTGACCATTTAACAAGGTTGTGGGCCACACTTTCTCTCCAAAACAGCTTAAGGGGCTTAAATTTAAGCCCCAAAAGCTGTCCCACTGTTGGCAGAACAGTTATAAGCCCTTTGGCTTATTTCATTTTTCTCTTGCTTATTTTTGACTTTAAGCTGATAATTTGTGCTTATTAAGTTGGCCTTAAGCCATTTGTAGCTTATTTAGTTAGTTGTAGCTTATTTGAGCTTATTTAGTTAAAAATTCTAAGTCTTAGTGTACTTATAGCTTAATAAGCCATTTTGCCACTTTTAAGCCCGTTTTCCAGCTTATTTATAAGCTTGTGTAAAAACTTGTAATTATAAAAAGTGCTTATTTATAAGCACTTTTCAAGTTTGTAAAAAAAAATTTTCAAAAATAAAAATAAAAGGGGAAAGTAGGAAGTCGGGGGTGAGCAAGACTCGAACCCCCGACCTCTACCACTCTCAACCCTCCACACTACACACTCTACCGCTGCGCCCTTGGGTCTTTTCTGTAAGACTCTTGGGCGCTTTGGTATTTAAGTAGGTTTTTGCCTAATAAGCTTATAAGCTGTTGAGCTTATTTGACAGCTTATTAGATAAGCTGTGCGACCTAGCTCATTTTTCCTAGGACCCTTGTCACCTTAGCTATTTTATGTAAATTTTTCAGAATTTTTTATAAAGTTTTAATATTTTTTATAATTTATTTTCTTTTTAAATTTTAAAAAATCATAAAAAATATAATATTAATCAGAAAAATATAATCTTTTTTTTAAAATTTTCTTTTTTCATATACTTTGTAGGAAAAATATAAAAGTTTCTGTAAGGTTAATTTTTCAAAAATTTTATTTTTAAAGAACGGGATTCGCTCCCGTTCTTGTCTTGACTTGTTTTTGGGTCAAACGACCTCCGTTTTTAGTCTAGTTTTTTTTTCAACTTCGTTATTTGTCATTTAGAATCTATTTTAGCTTTTAAATTTGTTTTAGGGTTTAATTTGCGAAATTTAGGTTTTTGACCCTCGTTTTTCGTGCCCGTTTTAGGATTTAAGTTATTTAGCTTTCGATTTTAGGTTTTATTTAATCGTTTTTGTATAATTAATTGGTAGAAATAGAAAACCCATCATAACCTTGTCGTATTCAAACATCAATCATCAATCCGTCATTCGATTTTCCATTCAGGCCTCGTTGGGACAAAACGACCCGGGAATCATACTTCCGGCTACGTATATATTTTATTTTGGTGAACTTTTGACCATTCCTTGTGTAAAGGTAATCGGTTGAGTGTTTGCTTATAGATTATATATATATTATATATATATATTATTGACGAATCAATTTTTGGCGCCGCTGCCGGGAGGCTGAAAACGATTATCGTTACGTTTGACAATTTTTGTTTGAATCTGTGAATATTTTCTTTTATAAAAAAAAACATAAAAAGTACAA
>BQNB010107232.1:691-11759 GCA_026074375.1 Tanacetum coccineum | reverse complement strand
TAAAAATGGCAAATATATGCTTGTTTTTGTGTTTGTATATGTGCAGGTACGGATATTAAAGAAATGGACATAATCAAAGCAAAAACGGACAAAGCCGAACACGAGACAGAACGAGTGCACAAGAGCCGGAAGTTTTCTAGCAACTGGTTAAAAAGTCAACAATGGTCAAACCTTGGTCAACCACAAAAGTCAAAAACCCTTAAAACTCCAAAAACAACCCTTAATGTTAAACCCATTTCATCAAAAATCCCTAAATGCATAACACCGTTAGTCCCTTTAATATAAAAGACTAACGGTCGTTAAGTTATTTATAAACCAAAAACCATAACCCTTAACCGAGCCCAAAACAAACACCGGCCCAATCCCTTTTAATATAAACCCGAGCCTAAGTCAACTCCCATTTTTCCCACAGTCAAACAAAATCGTTATAAAGAAAAAAAGACGCGGGAATTGTTTTTCTACTGTTTCACCATCGTGCCCAACTTACCCTACATCAAAATCATAAGGGTAAATACCCATTTCCATTCACTCAATTGACATGGCTCAAGATACTTAGTACCAAGCTTCAAGCTGGCAAGAATTACATCACCAAAATCTTTTGATTGGCCAAGCTCTGACAAGGCAATGCCACGCGGGCTCAAAAGAAACACACCAAAGATGGAAAAATTGCACTAAAAACAATGCAAAAGAAGCACAACCTTCCCAAGATATAGGATTGCCAACTTGGCAATCCGTGTGCTATCATTCCAATCTAACGGCTAAGAATGGGCATCCAACGATTAGAGAGATTCAAGGGCCAGGATTAGAGATCAAGGAGGAGCGTCCAAGACCCAGAACCTTCCTTTCAAGCTTATAAAAAGGGCCTCATTTCACTCACATGCAAAATAACTAGTCTAGCTTAGTGTAGAATTTAATTTAGCTTTTTAAATGTATTTTTCTCTTTAAGTCATTTAGCTTATTGTGTTTTCAAAATCAATGTAATTCTCTTTTCATTAGCTTGTAATCCGTTTGTTAAATCAATAAAAACTTAATTTTCATAGTGCTTAATTGTCATTTCATGTTTTCATTTATAAATAGTATTGTTAAATAAGCTTTCTAATGTTCAAATAAGCTCATTAAGCTGTCATTTATACTCATAAGCTAGTATTCACTTAGTTAAGCTTTCAAGAGCTTAACTAAGCTTAATAATACTTAAATACTCCCTAAATTTACCTCAGCATAAATAAGGAAGGGAAACCAGTTCTGGATGGGCTTCCAAAACCACACCAGCTTATCCTAGGATAAGCTGGAACTTGTTGATTAGCTCATAAGAGCATTCTTAAGCCTTGTTTGTGCAAAGGCATTTGTGAGTTCTCTATTTTACCTTTTAAGCCTTACTTTGCATTTCAGCTTATTATTGCTTATTGTCTGATTAATATTGCTTAGATTAGCTTATTACTGTCTATTATTGTCATTTATTGCTTATTTTGTTCATTTGATAGTCTAAATCTTAGTATTCATGTTTTTGATCTTAATTAGTTGAAAAAATTCAAAAATAGTAGCATTAGTAATTGGCTAATTGTTATGGCTTATTTGCTTGTTGTAATATGTTTATTTTGTATGTTTTAAGCTTAGTATAATCTGGTATTTGCAATTTGTGCTTTATTTCTTTATTTCATAAGCTGAAAATGGATTTTTAGAGTTTAAAGGGGTGTTTGGCTTATGGCAGTACTAACTTGAGTTAGTACTGCCCATAGCTTTGTGGTCTTTTAAATCAATTTGAAACTTTATATTTGAGCTTATGAATCTAAGTTTTAAGGTCCTTGTAGGTTTAAATCTGTTTTTAATCATAGTAGTTAGTAGTTGCTTGAATCTGCTTAAATAAATTCAGATCCTAGTGCACTTTAAGCTCAAGTTGGTTATAGCTAAATTAGTTTCTCATTTTGCATTAAGTTTGATGTTTTAAATGTGTAGATTTTAGTTCCTTAGGCCTGCACTTGTTGGATTTGAGATTTGGTTATTTTGTGCAAACTGCATCAGCAACAAAAACAGGCTTATAGCCATTTTCAAGCTGCTAATTCATATAGTTAGAATAGTTATTAGCTTTTAAAATTTGGAGCACAAGTAGATTTTAGGATAATTTAGTTATATTAGGGCTTATTTTAGTTTAAAAAGCTTATTTGAATATCTGTTTTTGATCTGTAATTTAGCTCTTTGTCTTTTCATTTAAAAACCAAAAATAAGGTAAAACTGCATAAGCTACTTTTTCATTAAGCATTTGATTTTCAAAATAGTTTTTAAAAGAAGTTTTAAATATCTTATAGGCTAGTCTTTAAGTTGGTATAAGCCAAAAAAACCATAAAGTTCTGTTTGAGAGCTTAAAAATAAGCTTAAAGTTGGTGATTTGTCTGTTTTGAAAAGAGTTTTTCAGCATAAGTCTTTTTAGGATTTCTAGCTATTGGCTTACCAGTTCTTGCTTAATTTTAGTTTTAAATTAGCTTATTAGGTTACTTGTAGGAAAATATAGCTTATTTTGTTAAATTAGAGCTTATTATAGTTGTCTAGTTTTATTAGTTCAAGCTAAATGCTAAAAATAGTATAAGTCATATCTGCTTATTTTACAAGATGTTTTCCAGCTTATTTTTGACTTTCAAAAAAGTTGTTTTCACAAAAGTAGCTTATTATAAGTTGTTTTACAAATTTTCTTTTTAAAGTTTTTGAAAAAATAAAAAAAGGGAAGTGGGGAAGTCCTCTTTAATAAATCTAAAATGAGCCATAAATTCAATAAGAATAAACTGTTGTGAATAACAGTTCCATCCGAGATCCAAAACCATCATCATAAATCAATTATACCAAGAAACCCTTGAATAATAACAATACTTGAAGATCGTATTGCATACCAAAAAGATAGAGAGGACGATCATAAAGATTGTTATAGCAAATAACACCCAGAAACCCAAAAAACTTAAAACCACAAATCGGTTTCTTCTTAAAATTTAGGGTTTTAGGGTTTCTTCAAAAACCTTGTAGATCCTAGATCGAGAGCCACATGGCTCTGATACCAATTGTGTTAAGATCGTTTAAGCCCATCTAGGATATGTATTAACAAAAACTTATAAACGCAGCGAAAATAAAGAACCAGATGAAGTTATTAAACAAGGTTTTAAACCGAACGTTCATGCCTCATATTATTTGTACGTTACCTAACTGGTAACATGGATCCTACGATCCTTTGAGGCTACAAATACATATAGACGACTATAACACAGACTATAAACTAACTACTACCTATTACATAAACTAACTATGTAGACTCTCCTTGGGAGAGATCTATCTAGATGGATGTCAAACTACAAACCTTAGACCTCCATATATAGTAACTAGTGAGTCCAGGATTACATGGAAACTAATAATGATAATAATGATAAAATTAATTATCTTTGACCAATTAATTATCTTTGACCAATTCATTATCTTTGACCAAATTCATTATCTTTGACCAAGTCTTTCAATTCTTGTCTTTTGTAGTATTCTTTGACTACAACTTTGGTCCTTGTATTTTTTATTTCCCCCATCTTGTTTCATTCGTAGAGTTTTTGTCTTATCAACTACAAATATAATACCCAACACATTAGTAATTGGCTTATTGTTCTGGCTTATTTGCTTGTTGTAATATGTTTATTTTGTCAGTTTTAAGCTTAGTATAATCTGGTAATTTGCAATTTGTGCTTTATTTCTTTATTTCATAAGCTGAAAATGGATTTTTGGAGTTTAAAGAGGTGTTAGGCTTATGGCAGTACTAACTTAAGTTAGTACTGCCCATAGCTTTGTGGTCTTTTAAATCAATTTGAGACTTCATATTTGAGCTTATGAATCTAAGTTTTAAGGTCCTTGTAGGTTTAAATCTGTTTTTAATCATAGTAGTTAGTAGTTGCTTGAATCTGCTTAAATAAATTCAGATCCTAGTGCACTTTAAGCTTAAGTTGGTTATAGCTAAATTAGTTTCTCATTTTGCATAAGTTGATGTTATTAAATGTGTAGATTTTAGTTCCTTAGGCCTGCACTTGTTGGATTTGAGATTTGGTTATTTTGTGCAAACTGCATTAGCAACAAAAACAGGCTTATAGCCATTTTCAAGCTGCTAATTCAGATAGTTACAGTAGTTATTAGCTTTTAAAATTTGGAGCACAAGTATATTTTAGGACAATTTAGTTATATTGGGGCTTATTTTAGTTTAAAAAGCTTATTTGAATATCTGTTTTTGATCTGTAATTTAGCTCTTTTTCTTTTCATTTAAAAACCAAAAATAAGGTAAAACTGCATAAGCAACTTTTTCATTAAGCATTTGATTTTCAAAATAGTTTTTAAAAGAAGTTTTAAATAGCTTATAGGCCAGTCTTTAAGTTGGTATAAGCCAAAAAGCCATAAGGTTTTGTTTGAGAGCTTAAAAATAAGCTTAAAGTTGGTGATTTGTTTGTTTTGAAAAGAGTTTTTTAGCATAAGTCTTTTTACGATTTCTAGCTATTGGCTTATCAGTTCTTGCTTAATTTTAGTTTTAAATTAGCTTATTAGGTTAGTTGTAGGAAAATATAGCTTATTTTGTTAAATTAGAGCTTATTATAGTTGTCTAGTTTTATTAGTTCAAGCTAAATGCTAAAAATAGTATAAGTCATATCTGCTTATTTTACAAGATGTTTTCCAGCTTATTTTTGACTTTCAAAAAAGTTGTTTTCACAAAAGTAGCTTATTATAAGCTGTTTTATAATTTTGCTTTTTAGAGTTTTTGCAAAAAAAAGGGAAGTGGGGAAGTCAGGGGTGAGCAAGGCTCGAACCCCTGACCTCAACCCTCTTCAACCTTTTATAACACTCAACACCACACACACTCACCACTGTGCCCTTGGGACTTTTACATCCTATGGTGCACCTTTAATTCTTTTAACACCTTTTTGAGTTTTTTTTATAAATAAGCACTTCATGTGTTTTTTTGCTTTTTCCTGGCTTATTGAGTTTAGCATTTTAGGATTTTAGGATATTTGCTTTTCCCGGCTTATTGAGTTTAGCATTCCTTGCATCATTAGCTATTTTTAGTAATTCTCTAGAATTTTTATTTTACACTTTTATATTTTTAATCATTTAATTTTGTTTAAAACTTTAAAAATTCATAAAAAATAGAAAAATAATCAAAAAAATAAAATTATTTTTTATAAAATTTTCTTTTATCACATTTTAGGCTTAGAATTTAAATTTGCTTTCGTAGGGTTAAAATTTAAGAAATTTATTTTTAAAGAACGGGATTTGAATCCCGCTCTTGTTTTCTTCGTTTTTTTACTTTACGCACCCTCGGTTTAGGATTTCCTTAGCTTTTTCTTACAAGTTAGTAATTAGGATTAGGAAAAGTTAAAAAAATTATTTTAGGTTTAATTTTAGATAATTTAGGTTTTAATTGTCGTGTTTCTTCAATTCCCGTTAATGTTTACTGCTTACTTGTTTAAATTGCTTAGTCGTTAATTTTTTTTATATGATTTATGTTCTTTTAATTGTAGAAGTAGATAATCAATTCAAACCTTTGAAACCATTCAAAACGCGCGATCACGAACTTAACCAATTCTCAATTCATGCTTCGTCGAGGGAAAACGACCCGGGAGATTTTTGAGACAACTTTGGTTAAAAGTTTGTTTCTCGAACCCGACGGAAAATACTTACTATACTATTATTGACCAATCCTTATATACTTATATATTATATATTATATATAGTGTGTTCGGACGGGATCATTCTTCTTTAACAGTATTAACATAGGAACAACACAAAGTATATACTTGACAATATTAACATTACTTGGCAGCACAAACCTTCATTATTGTCAAGCATAAGTAACTTTCACTAATACTGTTTATTATAAAGTGGTACACAAACCCAACAGTAGCATGAACCTCCTTTTAAGCTCGAACAACATAAAGTCAAAAAGTGACATAAATCTTTTTTTTGCCCAAACAGTTGTAATGTCACATCCAATGGCAGTATTAAAACATACAGTAAAAACCTTATCATGATTCGAATCCTGCTGTTATCTTCTTCTTGCTGCTGTCGAACAGTACTAACTCCTTTCTTTTGCACGAGCAGTATTAAAATATAGAAGGCAACAGTACTAATATTTTTCCTTGGCCTCCTTCCTCCCATGACTTTTAGTGACACCATAATTAACAAGAAAGTGTCATGAAAAAGCCTTAAAGCCCAAACTGTTATAGCAGCTTCTGACGTGAACAACCCTAAAATTTTCTAAGATATAAACCTTGGAGCCCACATGTCTTGAGGCCTAATGAATAATATTAATATGATGCGTACAGTTGCTGTCATTCTTTGCCTCAATCAGTACCTTCCATATTAACATTCACGTGTATATCTTGGCCATATCTTCTTACTTTATAAGAGATCTTGTTTCTTAATAGAAGATCTTTTTGTCTCCATAAAAGCCAAATCTCTTCCATGTATGCCTTCGTTTTAACTTTATCATTATAACTGCTACAAACCTTTAATGTTGATTACACCTGCTGCTTCATTATGATGTCGAAACCTTGTTGCTTGACAACCTGCTGCCATAATCATGACCATGAAAACAAGTCACAACCTGCTTGTTTCTTGAAACTCCTTGCTTCATTCATCATTAGTTCTACTAGGGTTCATCATCAATCCATGGATCGACTCACCAAAGCTAGTAGAAACATAAACACCATGGGTCACAAGCATCATCATAACAAATCACCAAGCTGCCATTGATTTAGGGTTTTGAAAAACCCTTTTCTGCAGTAGTTTTATAAAAATCGTATCTTTAATTTGAGGACACAAATCAAAGATTACTCTGGTCAGATCGTACCTATATGTGTATAGAACCTCCAGTTAAAATTTCATGATGATCCAACGGTTAACGAACAATTTATCATTGTTTTAGCACAGCTGCCCAGAAAAATCCGAACTTAGAAACCACATACGAATTAGGGTTTTTACTTCGTTCTTCGACATATAACACCTTGTAGATCCTAGATATCAAGAGCCACCTACTTTGATACCTATTGATAAGATCGTTTATAGCTCAAGATTGATTAGATCTTATATATCTAGGATGAACAATAACAATGATTGATAACACGCAACGGAATAATAAAGAGCACAATCAAAATTATCACAAGGTTTTCTTTATTGAACGTTTCCCTATTACCCCAACTATAATTTGGGGCTACACCAACTAACTATGGTGTACTATTCCACTCTCATC
This sequence comes from Tanacetum coccineum, assembly GCA_026074375.1. NCBI lineage: Eukaryota > Viridiplantae > Streptophyta > Magnoliopsida > Asterales > Asteraceae > Tanacetum > Tanacetum coccineum. The sequence continues at coordinate 4,507 of BQNB010107232.1, read as the reverse complement.
AGTCGACTTGCTATCTAACTATCTAGACTCTCATTAGGAGAGCTCTAGTTTTCTATGGATGGATATCTAAACCATTCCTGGCCACGTACTATTCTCATGTCATAGTTCTATCTTATCAGTTCTGGTTGATTTGGAATTACTTCGACAATATGGTCTATCTTCCATTATTAGGTTTACATCACCCTTCAAAGGGAACCATATTCAATCTAGGATAAATTCCATGATTCTATCACTCCTAAGATTCATTGTTTGTCTAGCCTCGCAGCCATTTCTGATGGTGCATCGATCAAACTCCGATGCTTCATTTTGTGGCCTGCTGGTATCTTGTCATTAATTATCGACTGATACTGGTTGCATTGTTCATTGCTTGAACTCTCCTAGGCTTAATCCTCTCCTTTCTACTTAGTGCATCTGCTACTACGTTTGCCTTACCTGGATGATAGCAAATCTCGCAGTCATTATCCCTGAATAGTTCTATCCAATGACGTTGATGCATATTCAGTTCCTTTTGATTAAAGATGTGCTGAAGGCTCTTGTGGTGTGGCGGTGTGATTAGTCCACGACGTTCCCTTTTGTATGTGCACTTATTATGATTTGATTATATATGTTTGTACACTCGCCATAGTGCTTGTTTATGGATATAACTTTGTTCAGCAGGGAGCGTATGGATGCATCTTAGGTACTTTGTTCCATTCAGTTCAGGTGAATGGTTGTGTGTGTGCAATACACCCCATTTCACATTTTGTAGGGTACATCGGGAGTCTGCAGCTCCCATGTACAATTTTATATGATATGATATGATACGATTTATGTTGGATTATGTAGTCTAAGTGTGTGGCATGCTTTAGACTTTTGTTTCGAGCTCGTGGGTACTCCTTTGTTATCCTTAAATCTTGATCATCGCTTATTATTTCGTATGACATTTGTTTAGCAGATTCTCGTGATCCATTTCGTTCATTCTTTTATCTTATTACCATTGTCGTTATTATATCTGTTCACTGAGCGTTAGCTGAGCCGCATTTTCTTTTCCTGCGGCAGGTACTAAGCGGGATGCTGGGATTTGAGTGTTGAGAGTAGGAGCTTTTAGAGGACCCACCTTTAGAAGAACCTTTTTGATTTGGGATTTGTGTTTTAAGACCTTTCCTTTTGAAGATTTCTTTCATTTGAATTTGTTGGAATTTAATACTGTTGGAGGTCATTTTATTTTATGACTTGGTATTTTGATTAATAAAGTCTTCTGCTTGCGTTTATATGTTCTGATATGACACCATAACGTAACTCTTGGTCTCTTTATCAGAGCGGGATGTTACAATTATGGTATCAGAACCAGGTTGACCTGTAAAACCTAGGTTATGACCTGTGAGGATTGGGTAGACATTAGGCTTCCTTTCGTATTTTGATATTATCGCTTCCTTTTGTATTTTGATCTTAACTATAAATTGTCTTTGTTGTTTCATTCGTTGACCAAGTATTTTCTTCGACCAAGGATTAGGCGGCCAACTCTTCAGGTACCGTTTCGGGAACTCTCTTTTGAATGGTCGTGATGTTTTTGTCTTATTTGAATGGTCGTTGATCTAGTTGATTACTATTCGAACACACTATATATATTATAATATAATATATAAGTATATAAGGATAGGTCAATAATAGTATAGTAAATATTTTCCGTCGGGTTCGAGAAACAAATTTTTAACCAAAGTTGTCTCAAAAACCTCCTGGGTCGTTTTCCCTCGACGAAGCGTGAATTGAAAATCGGTTAAGTTCGTGATCGCGCGTTTTGAGTGGTTTCAAAGATTTTTGATTTGGGTTTTCTAAATTCTACTAAATATAAATGACAAGTAGATAAATGCACGAAAACAAGTAAACAAGAAATGAAAATTAAACACGTAAGCATTAAAATGTAAACGGGAATAAAAGAAACGCGACAATTAAAACCTAAATTAAACCTAAAAATGATTTTTTAAACTTTTTCTAATCCTAATTAACTCGATATTAAGTAAAAGCTAAGGAAATTCTAAAACGAGGGTGATTAAAGCTAAAAACGAAGAAAACGAGAACGGGAACGAAATCCCGTTCTTTAAAAAGTGAAATTACAAAATATTAACCCTACGAAAGTAAATTTCAAACCTAAGCCTAGAATATGATAAAAGAAAATTTTATAAAAAAGAATTTTATTTTTTTGATTATTTTTCTATTTTTTATGATTTTTTTAAAGTTTTTAACAAAATTAATTCACGAAAATTATAAAAGTTTAAGCTAAAAATCCTAGAAAATTTCTAAAAGTAGCTAATGATAAGCAGAATGCAGGAAAAATATAAAATCCTAAAGTGCTAAACTAAATAAGCCCGGAAAAATCCAATAAGCACTAGAAGTGCTTTTTATAACAAAACTCAAAAAAGTCTTTAAAAGAATAAAAGACGCACCTTAGGACGTAAAAGTCCCAAGGGCGCAGTGGTGAGTGTGTTGTGTGTGGTGTGTTATAAAAGGTTGAGGAGGGTTGAGGTCTAGGGTTCGAGCCTTGCTCACCCGGATTTCCCCTCTTCCCTTTTTTAACTTTTTGCAAAAACTTTGAAAATCATAGTTGTAAAATAGCTTATAAGGAACATTTTTTTATAAAAGAAACTTTTTGTGAAAACTTATGAATAAGCTAGAAAACAGCTAAAACGTTGACAGAAAACTAAAAAAAAACTTATTTGCTTTTTACTAACTAAGGAAACAAATTAAGAAAAAATTAAGCTTAAGCCTAAGTAAAATAAGCTACTATTACCCTAAAGCTTACCTAATAAGCAATTCTAAGCTAGAAATAAGCAAAAAGAGCAAGCAATAGCTAAAAATTCAAATAAGCTCATTTCACAATTTTGGATACCAAACAGACCAAATGATAACTTTGAGCTTATTTTTAAGCTCACAAAAGAAACCTTATGTCAAACTGGCTTATACTACCTTAAATTCTACCTTCCCAAGTTCATAAAACAGCTTTTGAAACACAGTTTGAAAATCAAATGAACAAGGAAAAAGCTTAATGAAAAATGCTTAAAGACTCAGTGTATGCTGAGTGTATTTTTTTGGTTTTTGTGAAAAGACAAAATGCTAATTTCAAGCTTAAAAACAGATGGCTAAATAGAGTAATAACAACAATTAGAATTAACTTGAGCTTAAAATACCTAAGAGACTAAGCTAATGCTTAAAATACCTACAAACTACTTATGCTCTTAAAATCAAGACCTAATAATAACTATTACCCTATGATAATTGAACTTGAAAATAGATACTTGTCTAATCTAACTGCTGATGCATTTGACCATAACTATAATCAAAACTTAAAACCAACAACTGCAGACCTAAAAACTAGATTGCTACACCTTAAGAACAAATAGAGTAATAACAACAATTAGAATTAACTTGGGCTTAAAATACCTAAGAGACTAAGCTAATGCTAACAGATGCTAAAATTCTACTTACTAAGTTGATAAAAAAAACTGAATTAAATCTGCTCAAACCTTAAATTTCTTTTTTATAAACCTTAAAGTGAAGTTTTGAATCAATTTAAAAGAACACAAGGCTCTTAGCAGTACTAACTTAGGTTAGTACTGCCTTGACCCAAACACCCCTTTAAATCACAAAAACTCATTTTCAGTTTATGATTTTGAAATTTAAAGCTCAAATTGCAAATACCAGATATCAAATAACTAATAAAAGATCTAATGAACAGATTAAGGCAGCTAAATAAGCATAACAAATAAGCTAACTATCTAAGCTAATATTTTTGGTTTTTAACTATTTTATAACAAATAAGTGTAAACTAAGATTTTAAAC
>BQNB010107231.1:0-10743 GCA_026074375.1 Tanacetum coccineum | reverse complement strand
ACTAAGTTAGTTAGTACTGTCGGTTTTGGTTAATACTGGTAGGCAAAAAGTTAGTACTTGTAGGATCCCGTTAACACTTCACTTCATACAATCGATCACGAAATCGAACTAGAAATGAGAAAGAGAGAGTTGTTCTAGAGAGAGAAAGAAGAGAGAGGATTGAGAGAGAAAAAGGAAAAGATATTTCTTAGATATTTTGAACAACTTACTCTTTTCTAAATAGAAAAGAGTTTATATACCCCCGACACTTAAAAGTGACGCGCGGGTATTTAACTAGGGACCCTGGGCTGGGGTTCGTGCTGATTTAAACCCGAAACTATACAATATTAGATTACTATCGAAGCCCGATTCCGATACTTTCCTATTTACAACGTTAATAATTGATTGTACGAGACTTTAATACATAATGAAGAACTTATGTTCGACTCAATATTTTGAGGCTAACATCTCCACCCTATGTGGAGTTCATTGATGACACTCTTTAATGGATCAATGGATTGTTTTGTCGTAAGATCATGCGGTCTTGGTCTTTCTTCTTTGTCTTTGTTGTAGGCTTGTTCTTCATGCTGGGCGATATTGGCTTTGAGCCTTTCGTCATTGTCTTTTATGTTTTTGCCATCTTGCGTTCTTCTGTCTTTGAACCAACATGCTTATACTTTTGTAATATCTTGGAAAGCTTCAAATCGAGTTAGCGGAAGTCTTTGTCTTTGATCTTGAGCTTTTAGATAGTATGTTTTCGTTGTTTGAGCATTTGAATGGGAATTGAGGTTGTCGTTACCACCGTTGACCTGCAGGGTTTTCGTTAGTGATATAAAACGAGAAAAAAAAAATTGATTTGAATATCAATCGACGTTGTCATTCGTTAAAGTGGTTTTTGTAACACATCGAAGTGTCATGTTTTTATCAACATCATCAACCGTCAATTCTTTTACTGGACCTAATCGATTTATTCGTTGTCACAAGTTTGATTCATATAGAATCTCGCAAGTCACCTACCAAGAGCTTGTTTGATGTTGGCTCAAGCAGGATTTCACTTATTGTGAATACCATTAAGTATCACTCGGATGTTCTAGCAAATATCATAATGATATTGCGTAGGACTCTTGATAAGCTTGTTGAACCTGATGATGTTCACAAGGTGTTGAATGGAATGTGTCCCTAAGTGATTGTAATTGATTTTCCTTCTTGGCTCTAGACTCGATTAGTTGCATTTTGGGTTTAGTGTCTCTTTCCTCGGAAGTGTCTGGAGACATATTGGCCACTGTTCTAAAATATCACACAATCTCAGAGTGAGATGTCAATAGATAACGTGTGTATCTCCGTGACAAATGAGACAAGTTTCTGTTGAGAGAAACCGAATGGTGTGACGGGTTGTGCATTGCATCACTGTGGTCCATGATGTCGTGTTTCAATGTCAGAAATCTACTTGTGATTCTGACAGCTATGTATTGACCCGGTTTCTGCATTTATGTTATGTGAGGCTTCTTTCTTTTAGACCCTTTATCCATACATTTCTTTTTCATTCTTCAACCCCTTCAATGTTTACCAAGACGTCATTACTAAACACTTGTTGTGATTGTTCCAGTGATAACTTCTATTTAGTCGGCATTATTCCCAAATAACATTTCATCCCCAATCATACCTAAGGATGTCATTTCTATCTTTGGATTATCCTGGGTAGATCCTCCGGTTATGGGTTGGTTATGGATTGTTTCCTAACCTACCACCTTTTGACTTCAGAATAGTCGTGAAATTATAGATGTTTGTTGGTATTAGACTCGAACCATAAAACCTTTTTCAGCAATTGAGTCAATTAGTCATATTTTAAATAGAGTTTCTCCCCTTATTTTAAATAATAAACACTTTAGTTTTTGATATACCTTGTGATTAAAATACGTCTTGGAAAATTCCCCGTAGGAGAAAAATACATGGCAGCATGAATGGTTTGGAACATTTTGATTAATGTTTTTGAATTACTTTAAGAAGTGTCGATGTTGATGTTTCATGAACATTAAACCTTTGTTTTTCGAAAAAAAAAACTTCCCCTCAAAAATAGGGGACATTTGAGAATTGTTGTCTTTTAAAAACTTGTGAGGGTTGGAGTTGTTGAACACCAATTTTGAAATATTTTGATTTGTCACCGAGAAATTCTTGAAAAATCGTGTTCAACTTTTTGAACAAAACAAATGTTAGAGGACTTCTTTCTAAGTTTAAGGTAAGCGCACTGAAATGCACACTATCCTTTTTCTGAGCTAACAACAATGAATGTTCTTGTAAAAGAAAAACTCAAGACCGAGAAACGTTTATATTTTTCTACGTTAGGAGGAGTAAGTTATAAACCTTCCTTTTATTTGAAGTTGGGTTATGTACTGACATTTGCACATAAGCCATTTAGTATATTAAGAAATGACAATGTTTTGACATATTGAAAAACTCTCGATCGACTTCATTTACTCACCCGTTGTCAATGTAAATGCATTTCTAAGCAACGTAATGTTATCGATTCTAAGAGGACATGTCGGGAAGATTCTTTTTGGAATTTTTTATTTTTTTTGATTTTGTATTTAATTACCTGTTTTTTGTCCTTAGCATTGCTATATGATGGTGGAATATAATTCTAACTCTTGTCTTGATGTAGCTGTCTTTTTTTTCGACTGCCTAGAGGATCAACTTTTAGGAACCAGCTTTGGAATTGACGGTTGTTCGTGTGGTCGCTGTGAAATTTCGAGTTCATGAACGGTTATGATCTAGAAGTCATTTGATGAAGAACGAGGCCTGATATGATGTGAACAAACGTCATCTCATGAAGGACCGAGGCTTGATCTACTGCGATCAAACGTCTTGTGAACATTGAGGAACGGGGCCTAAAGTGTTATTTTCAGCAGACAACATTTGACATTGACGACCGAGGCTTGAACTGCTGTGTTCAAACGTCATTGCTAAAGATTTCATCTTTTGTGAAACCATTATGGCACTGGTTTCTTAGATATCAGTAATTTCAACAACCACACTTTGAGATTTTCCTGCTTTTTATTGTATAGTGCATCGCACTTTAGGTCAATTCTTTGTTGCTTTTGACCATTGTATGACGTACATTGCACTTAAAACCCTGAGTTTGTTTGCTATGGCATGCAATTATGAGGGATATCTACTCTTAAACATGCGAGGGTCTCTGTCAACCTTTGCCGTGCAGAGTTGAATAATTACTGTGGGATTCCACCTAAAACGTACAATTACTAAAAGATTATACCCGTTGGTTTCACCTAAGACAAGATATAGGATTAATTATTTTTTTTTTAAATTTTTCTCAGGGACAGTGGTAGTTCTTTTTGTGTGAGAAAACCTATGTCCTGTGACGGGATCTGTTTTCTGGTTTCTTAAGTGGCACTGGACTTTTTACGGCATATATCTCTTTGTTGTCTTAGGGATTTTGGGTCTTAATTTGCAGAAGCCCGAGGATTTAACTTTGAGTTAGGTATTCTAAGAGCATTTATCATGATTTGCGTGTAAAGGCACTTTTTGCATGTTGGACATTTGCAATGTCATTTAAACTTCAAGTAAAGGAAAGTTCTAGAATTTGAACTGTCATTACACGCAGTTACAGATTTTGTTTTCTTAGAAATACTAGAAATCCTATGGTGGTATTCTACTCACTTCTTTGTAAACTTCACTTGACTATTGTTTGGCACGACCTTATCTTTAACTTGATAGCTCTTAAGCGGTGGTCTGCTAACACTAGTAGAGTGATTTACTCCTATAGATGTAGACACGTGAGGATTAGTATTCCTAGAAGCATGAGGTAACTGAGGTTCTCTGTTTTGTGTTATGCTAGTGGAAATTCTATACATTCCTAGTGTAAGCGTATTCGTGTGTATTTCCGCTTGTTTTCTATTCTGGGGAAAATTCTGTTGTGTGACTTGTTTAAACAAACCATCCGACATATTAGTTTTATTAATCGACTGTTTCGTTTTAAAACTTCTCATTTCAGAAGAATTTGAAAAAGGAGTCGGTTTTCCTAAAAGTGATGGTTTTGGAATTCGTTGAGCATTTGGTTGTCAAACAACAGATGGTTTATCAAACTGAGTTTCCACAGACTTTCCCTTGCAGTTATCGAAAAGTTTCTTCAACTCACTTATTGCTATGTTCTTGTCTTGCATTTGAGCTTTCAAATCCTGTATTTCATGATATTGTTCACGTTCTTTTCGAAATACATTTGATCCGTTTTCTTTGCAAACTGAGTTGTTTTTCATTTGTTCTTTACATTGTTGTAAAGCAAGTTCAAGAGAAATCGAGTGTTTTTCAAGTTTAGAAAAACTTTTTAACAAATTATTATGAACTTCTTTGTTAACAGATTCAGTTTGTTTCGAAAGCTTTATTGCAAGAAATTCAATGTTTTTAGCTCAAGAAAAAAGATAGTGTACGTATCAGAGCGCTTACCCTTACCGTTAGAAGAGAAGTCCTCTAACATTTGGTTTTTCAAAAAGTTAAACACAATTTTTCAAGAATTTCTCGATGACAATTCATAATCTTTCAAAATTAAGTGTTCAACACTTCATCCCTCATAATGTTTTCAAAAAGACAACAATTTTTCAATTGGTCCTATTTTTGAGGAGGAGTTTTTCGAAAAACAAAGTTTTAATGTTTTTGGATACATCAACAACGACAATTCTTATGTATTCAAAACATTATCAAAATGTTCCAAACCATTCATGCTGATAATATTTTCTCCCCATAGAATTTTCAAGACATATTTTAATCACAAGGTATTTCAAAAACTAAGTGTTTATTATTTAAAATAAGGGGAGAAAATATAATTAAAATATGATCTAATCGACTCAATGTGCTGAACAGTAAGAAAAGGTTTTATGGTTCGATCTTATACCCAACAACATCTTAATTTCACGACGATTCTGAAGTCATAAGGTGGTTAGGTTAGGAATCAATCCTATGATCCCTCTCCTTAAAGACAGCCTCATCTGCTACATTTGGTATAGGCACACTAGTCTGAGGTAACTGAGTGTCCTTTTGTAAGGCTTGCCTATGTTATTGAGTATTTTGGGATGATGATAATACAGTAACAGGGATTTGTTCTTCAATTATGGGTTGAGTAGTTGAAGATGGTGATTGGGGTTCAGAGGTTTGTCCTGAACCTTCACCCCCAACTACTACTGGTGCCAACATTGATGCAAACAATGAAGTAACTCTCCCTGAAAAATCTTTGCCTTTTCTTTTCATATTAGTGAAAACTTTTTTAGTATGTTTAGGTGTTTCATAAGTATCATTAAAAGGTTCTGTAAGAGAAATCTGATTATTCAAAAAGAGTTGTAAAAACCTTGGATACATTAAAAATTTCTTTGTATTGGTATCCAAGTTCCTCAACATACCATCAAAAATTAGTTTAGAAAAGTTAAACTTTTGACCAGTAGCTAAACAGATGACTACAGATGCTATATTAGTGGAAAATTCATTCCAAGAAGTAGATTTTGAACTGAGGCAATGTAAGATGGTATGTATGAGGTACTTCCATTAAGGAGAGAAGAGAGCTTTTTGAAAAGTAAGTTTGTCAGAATCACTCTCATACCCCATCAATGCAAGGTTTTCAAAAATAGGCGTATTTGTTAGACAAGTAATACCATCCTCATCATTAAAGTGAAGATCACTCCTTACTGATGATTCTGATACTACTACTGTCTTGCCATCAACTATGGCATGAATTTGCTTCACATCATTGACTGTTTGAGAATTTGTAATATTCTAAAACTGTTCAATATAGGAAGCATAGATAGTAGGACTTACAGTTAGGGCATAATGAATAGAGCTAGTAGTAGGAAAGTCCACTATCTGATGAAACTCAGCATTCTCCTCTGTTCTTTCCAAACAAGCAACCATATTGTGTTGATCAACAAACTTCAAATCCGCCATAGATGATTAATTGAGGAATAATTGTTAGATTCAATGATAAATTGATTTTGGGTTTGAAATAGAAAGAGTATTAATGAATATTAGGTGATCGTATGTGCTTAAATAGGTAAAAAGGAAACCTATAAGTGAAGTTATCCTTTTATAGACCCAAAATTCCCTCAACAGTTGTAACTCTAACGAACTTCAATGGTAACCCAGCAGTACTAACTTTGGATCAGCAGTACTAACTTTTGCCTAGCAGCATTAACTTTACAACTATCAGTTTTAACTCCAAATTCATCACTAATATCATCTTCAAACCTCATCAATCATAACTCTAACAAACACATCTTCAGAGATTAAGTAATCCAATGCTAATGGTGCCTTATCTCTATGTGCTTGGGTTTAGAATCAAACACTGGATTCTTCACAATACAAATGATGCTTTCATTATCAATGTAAATCTTGGTGTTCATGAAATTAAACCCATAATCAAGCATTTGATTTTAGATCCGTAACACCTGTCCATAACAATTTGCAGTAGCAACATACTCTGCTTCAGTGGTAGAGTTGGCAACTATAGTCTGTTTTTTACATTGCCATGAAATCAACCTTTTTCCAAGAAATTGACACCCTCCTATTGTAGATTTCCTGTTAAGGCTAGCTCCAGCATAATCACTATCATAAAAGGCTTCCATGTTAAATGGTGAATCTCTAGGATACTAAAGGCCTAATTTAGGTTGACCTTTTAGGTATCTAAAGATCCTCTTCACAACATAAATATGTGAAACTTTAAGAGTAACTTGGAACCTTGCACAAGCATAAACAGTAAACATTATGTCAGTCCTAGAAGCTATCAAATACATCAATGATCCAATCATTGATCTATATAAGTGAACATCTACATCCTCATCTTTTTTATCCTTGAGCAATGCCTTATTAGTCTCTATTGGAGTGCTTGCTGTCTTTATTGTGACAAAATTAAACTTCTTCAATATATCAGCCACATACTTGTCTTGGCTGATGAAGATTCCATCCTCCTTATGTTGTACTTGCAATCTTAAAAAGAAAGTGAGCTCCCCTATAAAACTCATCTAGAATCTCTTGTGCATCATCTGCTCCAATTCAACACATAAAGACTTCTTTGTAGACCCAAATAAGATATCATCAACATACACCTGTACTAACAGGATATCACCTCTATCTTTCTTGATGAACAAAGTCTTATCAATGACCCCTCTTCTAAATCCATTTTCTAATAAGTAGGTAGACAAGGTCTCATACCAGGCTCTAGGAGCTTGATGTAGACCATATAAAGCTTTTTCTACCTTATAAACTTTATCAAGGAACTGTGGATCTTCAAAACCAGGAGGTTGGCACACATACACCTCCTCTTCAATAGTACCATATAAAAAGGCACTCTTCACATCCATCTGGTACACAATAAACCCCATAAATGATGCATAGGCCAAAAATAACCTAATTACTTCTATTCTAGCAACATGAGCAAAAACCTCATCATAATCAATTCCTTCTTCTTGGGTGTAACCTTGTGCAACTAGTCTTGCCTTATTTCTTACTACTATTCCTCTCTTATCTTTCTTGTTTATATACACCCACTTAGTTCCAATAGCCCTCTTGCCTTTAGGAAGATCCACCAGAGTCCAAACCTTTTGAAGTTTAAATTGCAAAAGCTCCTCTTGCATTGCTTCTATTCAACTTGGATCTGTTAAAGCTTGGATAACCTTTTTAGGTTCAATTTAAGAGAGAAAATAGGCAAATAAGCACTTTTGATAATCTTTGTGATTCGTTCTCATCTTTTTGTTAATGTAACTGACCATAACATGTTCTTCAGACATCTTGAACATCCTCGTTTGAGTAGCTGAATTTATGTCTCCAATGATCTGGTCTTTAGGATGATCCTTTTGAATTCTGGTTGTGGGAATAAGACTAACATTCATGGTGGTTTCTAAGTTGTTAAGGTCAGCCTCTGCACCCACATCTTCAGCATCATATGCACCACTAAAGATACCAGTATTCAAAAGATCAACAATATCCTTCAAATCAGGCATGAGAGGATCAGTAGGAAAGTCATCATTTGGAAAAGTAGTAGCATTAACATGGATTGATCCACCAAGATTTTCATAAGAGGATCTAACAACATTAACAGGAGTGAACATCTTGTAGGTACTGTTGCCATTGTTATCCTTGTCTTGTCCAAACACACTTTCAAACTCATTCCTTTGGGCTCTTTCTCTTCTTAGATCCGCAGTAGTAAAAGAAGAACTAACAGCATTAACTAATGAACTAACAGTATTAACTCTGTTAGTGCTGTCAGTATTAGTAGCCTCCCCTTGACCAGGCAATCTTCCAATTTCTTGTCCAAATTGTTTTCTAAGAGCCTCTTCTTGTTCTCTAACATCCTTCTCTTAACCATTTCTTTCACCTTCATTTGCTGGTTCTCCATTAGTGTTTTTACCAGCATCATCAGCAACTGCATCCTTTGAGCTATGTGGACTATCATAAAGTAATGGTATTAGAATATATTGTTGAGTAGGTACTGCATCAACATTATCCTTGATACCTGCATTCTTATTAGTTTGATTCCCTGTAGTAACTGGCTCATAATTCATAGAGTTTGTTAGTAAATCAATATCAAAGAGCCAATCTGGTCCACTCCCTGCAATATTGGGTTTGTTTTCAAGAAAGGTTATGTGCAGGTTTTCCTCTACCTTCCTAGTTCTAGTGTTAAATACCCTAAAAGCTTTGCTATTTATAGAGTATCCAACAAAGAACCCCTCATCAGCCTTCCCATCAAATTTTCCTAGGGTATCTAAGGTATTAAGAATATTCACAGGACACCCAAAAGGTCTCATAAAACTTATACTAGGTGGTCTACCATGAAATAGTTTATAAGGTGTCTTGTTGTGAGGCTTGGTCACTAAACTGTATTCTGAACATAACAAGCAGTACTAATTGCTTTAGCTTAAAATGTAGTAGGTAATAATGAATACGCTAGCACAGTCCTAGCTGCCTCTATTAATGTCCTATTCTTTCTTTCAGCAACTCCATTTTGTTATGGAGTTCTGGTAACACTAAACCCCCTCTTAATCCCTTTCATCCCACAGAACTGATTCATGTCATTATTTTTAAACTCAGTTCCATTGTCACATCTGATGATTTTAACCTTATGATTTATTTGGTTTTCTATGCCAGTAATAAAAGTTTTAAGGATCCTACTAGTCTCATCCTTAGTGGCCAAAAAGAAAACCCAACTAAACCTACTATAGTCATTAGTGACAACAAGGCAATATGTCTTATGATTGATACTCCTTACGGATGTTGGCCCAAATAAGTCCATATGTAACATTTGTAAGGGTTGGCTGATAGAGCTCACAAGCTTAGTCTTACAAGAAGCTTTGTGTTGCTTTCCATTCTGACAAGCAACACAAGTATGGTCATTTTCAAAAAGCTTTGAAGGCAATCCTCTTACAAGGTTTCCCCTTATAAGTTTATTCATAGTTTTAAAGTTTATATGACCAAGCCTCCTATGCCATAGATTAGACTCATCTATTGTAGCCTTTGCAAATAAACAAGTCAAACCTCCTGAAGAAACAATATTCTTTAGATCAACACTATACATGTTGTTCTGTCTGGGAACTTTAAGCAAGACTTGACTTTCATCAAGTAACTTAAAGTCAGGAGATAGAACAAGACATTTAGTCTCAGTGAAAAAAATAATGTTTTTCTTGTCACACATTTGTGAGACAGAGAAAAGATTAAACTTAAGCTCCTTTAGAAAGTATACATCTTCAAAGTTTAATTTCCCAATCCTAATTTTACCTCCTTTCGGACTTCCTCCAAATGCAACAAATCCACCATCAATCTTTTGATAATCTGTAAGAAATGACTTGTTTCCAGTCATATGCCTAGAGCATCCACTGTCAAAAATCCCTTGATCCTGTAACATATATTGTAGATTACCCTGCACTCAAAATGAGAGAATTAGTTTCTCTTAGGAACCCAAGCCATTACTGACTTGAGTCTGCGTTGTAGATCAACATAGTCAGATCTTTTGAGCATGTATGATCCAATTTCTTTAGAGGTATGGTCAATAACATTTCCTGTTGGTCTCCAAATCCAGCATGCTGAGGACTTAACAGCATTTTCTCCATTTCCCACAGCAGCACAAACTACTACTTTTGGCCTAGCAGTAGTTACATTGTTAACCTTAGCAGTTTTAACTTTTTCATTAAGATTATAGGTTTTAGCTGCTGATTTTTGGTTAAAAGCTCTTTTTACTGGTGAATGTGCTTTAAAATAAGAATATGTTGTGGGTAATGCATCATTTACTTTTGGTTTAGGGGCAGCAATATTAATAGGCCTGGCAGTACTAATTGATGTTGCTGCACTTGGAGAGCTTTGCTTAGCAGTATTAATTGGTACTTGTCCTGACTTTGTTACAACTGCTGTTGGAACAAAATTCCTTTTAGGATGTGGGTGAGTAAATTTATTTTGGTGGTTCACCCTCTGAGCATTGTTCCATACTGGTCTAATTTCCCTTTGACCAGTAACCCTTCCCTTATTATTCAACATAGGTTTTTCTACCATTTTATTGTCAACAAAATCGCTGTCTTTGATTAAATGATTAAAACTCCCACAAACAAAACAAGCTTTCTTTATAGACTCAAAACCATTTCCTAGTTTCTAATTCATCAACCCATTCCAGTTTCTTCTATTATCCTTAGGACTTTGACTTTTCTTAGGATACTGTACATGCGTATGTATGTTTTCCTTATTAACAGATTTCACATTCTCATTAGATTTGACAAAATTGATTTT
>BQNB010107230.1:0-21320 GCA_026074375.1 Tanacetum coccineum | reverse complement strand
TTGCATGAACTGTAAATCACTTGGAGGGTGAGCGCGAATGTTATGAAATAGATCTATTCGGGATTGACAATCCCCGTTCCTTCCTCTAGGGGTGTTAATGACTTGTATATCTTAGTTCTTAATATCAATAACATATGTGTAGGATTTGAGTGATTTGTGTCAAATGACTTATGCGTTTTTTTGAGCTTTAGATGAAAAAGTATGTGGGTTTTGTAATGGATAATCCTAACTGTGTTATTGAATGTATGTAAGCTTTTAAATACATATATGATAGATTTGCTTCTTGGCTAATAATGAATATGTGGTTCCATATGCTCGTTTGGTCCATGATTAATGAATTCGTGTCTAAATGTTGCTATGATTGTGCCTAAAGGTCATCCTCATGTTAAGAGTGCTAGTATAAACAAGTGTGAATGCAAAATCATGGTTGTGAATTTTTTATGTGAGAACCCAAACTAGTCGTGTCCATTTGGAAACCGATCTAGTCCAGAATCCTTTGGAAACCGATCTAGTCAATTCACTTTGGAAACCGAACTAGTTCATACATTGAGAACCGATCTTGTTATTCTCAAGGACCCGATCTAGATGTTCTCATCAAGGACCCGATCTAGCGAAAGCTTTAAGGAACCAATCTAATCGATATACACCAAAAACACTTAAGATCAAAATTTCAATTTGAAAGCAAATTAAAACTTAACTTAGCAAGCTAATTAAAATTGGTTAATTATGCTATCTAATTAAGTTAAAATAGACGTAAACACAAGGTTAAATCAAGGTTAACTAAAATACGTCTTAGGATATCTAATGATCACGATTCCTAAATTGTCATAGAAGTTGCCTTGATCCTTTAAGTAAATAAGTCTATCTAAGTTTCCATTCAGAGGAATATATCTTTACAAGTGCTAAAAGTCTTAAAGGTCCTAATTTTCACATCATAATAAAACATAAAGTGTTCACATAATAGGTCTATATAGTTATATATAAACTTGGTTTTATATAAAAACTGTATTGATTCTTTCTTAAGCAGAACCATGGACATCACAGAGCTGAACAAATTGCATTGGATGACGCTTTAGTTGCTCCTGAAAACCGACTCAAGATTGGCAAAAGTAATCTTCGACTAAGCTCAGACCTCAAGTCCAAAGAAGAAAATTTTCAAGTGGTCTATGATGTTTTGAAACTCACTCCCTTTTACAAGGCATTCCAAATCACAGCGGATGTTCCAGAAATATACATGCAAGAGTTTTGGGCCACTGCTAAAGTTCGTCACCACTCGATTCGCTTCAAAATGAACAACAAGAAACATATTATGAATCTTGAGTACTTCAGAGCAATGCTTCATATATGCCCTAAACTCCCTAATCAGCAATTTGAGGAACTACCCTTTGAAGAGGCAATTCTCACATTTCTAAGAGATCTTGGTCACAGCAGAGAGATTAAAGTGATCACCGATGTCAATGTCAACAAGCTGCATCAACTTTGGAGATCATTTGCTGCGGTTATCAACAAATGTCTGAGTGAAAAAAGTACCGGATATGACAGTCTTCGACTATCTCAAGCTCAAATCCTCTAGGGCATGTACCATAAGAAGAACATAGACTATGCCTACCTTATGTGGGAAGATTTTGTTTATCAAGTAGAGAACAAGAATGTCAAGAAGAGTAATGAGATGTACTACCCTCGCTTCACCAAGGTTATCGTCAACTTCTTCATGACCAAGGATCAATCAATTCCAAGACGGAATAGTGTAAATTGGCACTATGCCAGGGATGACCACATGTTCACCACGATCAAGGTTGTATCTAGGCATGAAGACACACAGTTGTATGGTGCCATTTTGCCTGATGATTTGACAAATAAAGCCATCAAAGATTCAGAATCCTACAAAGAGTACTATGCCATTGCTTCAGGAGCTGAACCTCCAAAAACAAAAGCAAGTGTCAAGAAGAAGCAAGTTGAATCTGACAAGGCAAAGACTCCTCCAGCTACAAAAGGCAAAAGACTCAAGACAACTGCTAAGGTGACTAAACCAAGTATGAAGAAGCAACCCACTCAAGGATTGGAGACTCTATCAGAAGTGGCATTGACGGAGGAAGAACAAATGAGAATTGTCACTAAAAGAAACTTGAATGAACACCATAGCTCTCATGCTAGCGGATCAGGTGCAGATGAAGAAACTGGTGTTACACCAGGGGTTCCCGATGTACCTAAATATGGTTATGATAATGAGCATATTTCTTGGAAATCCAGTTCCGATGAAGATGATGATGCAGAAAGCGAAAATGATAATGATAATGACGATGCTGATAATCAAGACGATGATGAACATGAATATGTTGAACATGATGATGAAGAACAAGTTGATGATGACGCGCAAACTGATAAATACAACGATGGTGATGACTTCGTTCATCCCAAGTTTTCCACTCATGATGAAGAAAATAAAGAAGAAGATAGCTTTGATCCTCGGGTTCAAACACCTTCCCATGTTGAATCCACTGATGAAGAAATTCAAGATGCAAATGTTGAGGGAGATAAGATGAATGAAGAAGAGATAAATGAAGAAGCAGAAGTGGTTGCATTATACAGGGACGTGAACGTCAATCTGGAGGGAAGAGATACTGAAATGACAGATGCTCCACGCACTATCGTTTAAACTACTCAAGTAATAGAAGACACTCATATGATCATAACTTCGTTCAATCCAGAGGGTCAACAACAGTGTTCCTCTGTGTCATATGGCTTCGTTTCAAACATGCTCAACCCCAGTCCAGACACATGTATTGACTCTTTATTTAATCTAAACACTAAGTCAACTTCACTAGTAGATGTTCTGGTTACTACTTTTGCTGAACCACCTCTGTTATCTGCAATAACTCTTCCTCCACCACCCACTCCTCTCATCACATATCTGCAACAAACACCAGTTCCCACACCACCAACTGTTCCAAGCTCCTCACTACAAGATCTTCCCAACTTTGGCTCTTTATTCGGGTTTGACCATAGATTAAAAACTTTAGAAAATAACTTCTCAGAGTTCAATCAAACGAATCAATTTGCTGCAGCAGTTTTTTTAATTCCCGGCATTGTTGATGCGTACCTTGCCAACAAGATGCATGAAGCCGTCAAAATAAACTTAATGATAACATTAAGAAAATAATCAAGGATCAAGTCAAGGAACAAGTTAAAGCTCAAGTCTCTAAAATTTTGTCGAAAATTGAGAATACTGTCAATGAACAACTCGAAGCTGAAGTTCTGACTCCTTCATCCAATGAATCTAAGACATCTCATGTTGTAGCCGCCAACCTATCTGAATTAGAGCTGAAGAAGATTCTCATAGACAAGATGGAGAGCAATAAGTCAATCTACAAATCTGATGAACAAAATAATCTCTACAAAGTACTGGTTGACGCTTATAAAAGTGACAAGCTCATACTTGACACTTATGAAGATACTGTTTCGTTTAAAAGATGTAGAGACGATGAGGATAAAGAGGAAGAACCCTCCGCTGGATCAAACTGGGGGTCCAAGAGAAGAAGAGCTGGAAAAGAACCAGAGTCTACCAGTGCACTAAAGGAAAAGACCTCCAAGACAACTGGCAAGTCAACTGAATGGTCCAAATCCCATCACAAATCTGCTGGCGAGTCTGCTCAAGCAGAGGAGCCAATGCACACTGCCAAAGATTTGGAAGAACCCGCACATCAAAAGTTCGAAACAAGAGTTACTGAAGATCAACCTAATGAAGAGACCTTTCAACATCCTGATTGGTTTCAGAAACCAGCAAAACCTCCTACTCCCGACCGTGATTGGAACAAGACTTTGTATGATGCTCATGGACCTGTTCAACCTTGGCTAAGCTCTTTGGCCCAGATGGAAGATCCGCGTGAGTCGTTTAATGAGTTGATGGACACTCCCCTTGACTTCTCAGCATTCGTGATGAACCGGCTTAAAGTTGATACTCTAACTCCTGAATTATTAGCCGGTCTAACATTCGAGCTGATGAAAGGATCATGCAAGAGTCTGGTAGAACTTGAATATTTCTTTGAAGAAGTCTACAAGGCAACCACTGATCGATTAGATTAGAACAACCATGAAGGTCAACAATATCCTCATGATATGCGAAAACCACTACCATGGATACCTAATTCTCGAGGTCGTCGTGTCATACCTTTCGATCACTTCATCAACAATGACCTTGCGTATCTAAGTGGTGGTGTCTCAAGCCGAACATATACAACTTCAGTGACGAAGACCAAGGCTGCAGATTACGGGCATATCAAATGGATTGAAGATTTGGTCCCTAACACAATGTGGAGTCAAGTGCCGGTTAGCTACGACAAACATGCACTCTGGGGAATCTCACATTGGGGGCGAAAACGACAACAATTCTATGGATTTGCTGCTAACAGGGAATCTGCTCGAGATGTCTACTCCAAACGCAGAATCATTGCTGTCACAAAGCTTCAAATAGTCGAATGGCATAATTACAAGCATCTGGATTGGATCACTGTTCGTAGAGATGATGACAAACTGTATATTACATTACTTGCATTGTCAATATCTCATTATACAAGGTAACTTGCATAACTAAAGTAGACGAGCTCACGCAACCTACCTATGGCAATCCTGTCTTCATATATATCAAGCAAACATCATAACATGTCAAGTCAATATCATCATATCCTTAATACAAAGTACATTATTCTTATAAGCAAACATCATAACGAAGACAACATGTCATACCACGCACGTGGAGCTTGTTTCAACCCATAAAGAGCTTTCTTAAGCTTGTACACGTGATTTGGTTGATCTTTATCCACAAACCCATCTGGCTGGCTAACATAAACTTCTTCCCGCAGATTACCATTCAGAAACGCAGTCTTCATGTAACACCCCTAAATTTGGGTCGCAGCGGAATAAGGGTCCGGGGCGTGTTACTTCATGGATCAATAACACAAGATATATATAGAACGACCAAAATTGCTCTAATTGTTTCGTCTCCACCACAGCCGAGAAAACAACTATCCACACAAACAATAATCACACGACACAAAACATCAAGCTAATTTAAGATGTTTTTAAGGGTTCTTGAAAGCAAGAAAGATTCGGTTTTAAACTAAGGCATTTTTTGGGTATTCAAGTCGAGTTTCCACACGAATACAAACGACACACTTGTTCATGAAGGCTAGGACCCTTGTAAGTGTCTGCGAGCCACGTTCGTATTCAAGTTTCATGTTTGCTTCATGTGTCATAAGGCACGGTTTATTATGTTTAACAATCTAAACTACGGGTCGTGCCTAGCATGAACACAACCCTGTCCCACTCTTCAATAATACAACATATATAGACGTTGTGGTAGATAATAGTAAACTAACAAAGTATTTCATTTCCAAGATCTACATAGTAGTAATTCCCCAAATGATTATGTAAATAACAGTTACTAAATAATATGAATCAATGGAAATATGGTCAAAGTATATGAAAACACATACATGATGCTCGAAGCCGCCTTTTTACAAACCACCTCTTTACTCGAGGTATGTCTTAATAAGGTACATCAAAGAGTGTCTCGCATTGGCCATATTTTACATCCAACAACAACAGAAGTTATCCGGTTTGAGTACTTTCAAAAAGATACTTTTTGACTAACCTCTTCAGATGGAAAAACGTAGCACCACCCTTTTCAACATCACTGAGATACATCAGAACAGCGCCTATGTGGTGTCCACCATGTCAAACGATTAAAGGGTCATTGAAGTAATCAAAGTGCGGGTCGTATTTTTTACCAGACTCATATCTCAATACTTGTATGTCCTCGCCGTTTAATGAAAGATAGAATCTGGTCATAAGAATATACATGTAAAGTTACTGCTGAAACGATAAACTCAGCATATTTGTAATAAGCAATTAATAGAAAATATTTTGTGTATAAGTTTCGTGTATAATGAAACATGCCTTTTGGTAGGAAGGTCCAAGTTGCAATTTTATCTTCTATTTCGGCAACAATTGGATCCTATGACACTCCAATTCCATAATAACTTGCAATACTATAACAACCCAAGAAATTTCATCAACCTATTTTACTATGATCACAATTATACGGGGAAATTTTTCGCTTTATACATTACTTGCATTGTCAATATCTAAGTATGTCATGTAACTTACATAACTAAAGTAGACAAGCTCACGCAACCTACCTATGGCAATCCTGTCTTCATATATGTCAAGCAAACATCATAACATGTCAAGTCAATATCATCATATCCTTTTTACAAAGTACATTATTCCTATAATGTACCATTCGCAACGTTATATCAAAACGGGCTTTAAACCGTTATCGTATACCTCTAAACCCTAAATTCCATAAAGGGTTAATATCTAAAGTGAATGTACAAGCTACTAAAGCATATATACAAGTAATATAACATCTCATTTGAAATATAAACTCCCTCCAAGTCAAGTACAAGTTTTCAAAGCACAATGTACAAGTCATTAAGCATGACATCCAAAATAGCCGTTTTACCTCCGTTTTCATTCCAGTTTCTTCACCACCACTCTTGTGCAAGCAACTACACTCAATATACAATGTGTAATCCCTAATTATTCCATTCATAAGCTTTCATACACATTTTTACACTCAAAACCCTAATTCAAAAGTCAGAAACCCTAACCCGAGCAAAACACTAAACCATGACCCGTTTCTTCATCATAAACCTAAACCAACACTCAAATAAGTTGTAATAACTTATTTTACAACATTATCAATCATATACAATCATCATTTCATCACTTCATCTCAATTATACAAGAATTAAATCCAAGAAACCCTAAACGGACCCTAATGAGAACTCTTGACCCGTTTACTCGTTTTCACCCATTTTAAATCCAAACCACTTATAAATTCTTGTTACTAACTCCTAATATTAGCCTTGTGATCATTTATCCACACTTATAACACAAGTATACACGAATTCTAAACCTAGAAACTCAATTCGTGCCATATGAAACCCTTATTCCATCCGCGACTTATTTTACCACTTCTACCCATTTTTAAACTCGAATCACAAACCAACTACTGATGTAAACCCTTAATACAAGTCCTACCCACGTTTATCTATCATTAGTAAGCCAATGCACATGAATTATAAACTAGAAAACCCTAAACGAACCAAAACAGACCCGCGTACACCATTTCCTCTATTTCGACCCATTTTAGGGATAACCAAGCTACCATACACCTTGATGACTCTCCTACTTGATCCCTAAGTAGCTTACCTACCTACTTGATGCATTCCATGGTCAAAAATCAGGCAACAACCCTCCTTGTTGGCTCACTTCAGCCGCGACACACAAACACCCTTACAAGGCTTCTATCTTCTTCCACCTTGCATACTAACATACATGACTCATTCCATAGCCTCACCACATCATCCTTAGCTAGTACACATGTCAAGAACCTCATCATTAAGCTTCCTTAACCCCTTAGGTCTTCTACAACTATAAATAGGGGCGAAACACCTTCATTCAAACTCGCACCCCATCTTCTCTATCTATAACCAAAGTGAGCAACTATTCTCTGCTCCATTTGATCCTAGGATCATCTAAGAAGATCAATAAGCGAAACCTTGAAGAATTGAAGCCCCTGAGTAAAGAAACTAGGCGTACGAAGTGTTTTCGACCCAAAATGACCCATACGACTCCATTATTGCTCTTTGAAGCTCAAACCCAGGTTCTAAGGATTATACTTCTGCTCATATGCCTTTATAATGTTCATATGATTCTAAATAAACTCTTGTTAAAGTTTCATAACTCAATTCATGCTCATTTTCCATTTTGATCCAAAACTGTACACCCGAAACCCTAATTTTATGTTTTTCTTAAAACTAAATGTTATAATGGCTAAATGTTGTTATAATCTATCCTAACATGCTTAACTAATGTTAAAATAACCACTTTATTGATTAATGAAGGAATTTGAACTTAAAACCCGCGCGTTTACGTTTTGAAACCCTAATTTGACCCGTTTTGCTTCCTAGCTTAAAACTTATTGGACTAACAAATGTCATTTTATCCAAAAAGTTATAACTACAGGGGTCTAATATGTCATTTTTAAAAGTGCAAGGTTACTTTATATATCTTTTAAAGTCAAAAGGACTTAACTCTTATAAAATTGCAAACTATGAGGGGATAATTATGCCCATATTTCTTTCGTAAGGGTCTAAATGAAAATTTTGAAAAAAGTATAAAAATTGTATTCAAAATCCTTACAAAACTTAACTTAATTAACGCTTGACGTGCTTAATATTTCAGTTATTGATTAAAATCGCTTAAAACTGATTATATTCATATACAATATAGGGAGCATTCATATTAAGAGGATCATTTGGTATTTCCGTTCTGACGAGTTGTTGGGTTTACGATTTAAAGTGCCCTAGGTCTTTAAGCGTTTACTGATATGACATCTTGAATTATGATGGCTCCGAACGTGTTTCAATAATTCCAAAACTCTTCAATTCAAACTCATAACTCTTAAAAACCAAAGTTCTAAAAGTACTCTTCTAAGGACTTGACCTATTTACTCAGGTTTGCTGAGGTGGTGTTTACTTCATTTTGCTATATCAACCTTATTTCGTTTAAGTTGTGATTAAGGTCGCCAGCTTTCATTCTGAAATAATTATTGCATTTACCTATCAGGTAAAGTTCATAACCTCGCCTTTACTTATTTTACATGTTTTATAAACCCGCGAGGGGGATACAACTGTCTTGTTACAAACTCTTTTATATACTCGTTTATCTTATAACAATGTGATTACTTTTCAAAGACTTAGTGAATTCATAGCCTCGCATTTCAATCTTTTCATAAACCCGTGAGGGGGGTACCTGCTATAAATTACGAATACATGTGTTTTACAAATTACATGCTATCCTGACATATCATTACAATTGCTGTCTAAGTTATCTATCCTACACTGTCGTTTCAATTTGACTTCAATCGTTTTCAATAGACTATTGGATATTAATGTGTTAATTATACAAAATCCTACAAGTCGTTTTAAATTGGACTTGGATGATAATTGTGTTACGGTATTATAAATCCTGAAAGTCGGTTAAAATAGACTTCAAGTCATTAAATTGACTTTGAGATGTTAATATGTTGATATTATGCGTTCTTCAATTCATTTTAAATTACTTTTGATGATAATGTGTTCGTTGCGATTGTGCGTAGGACAAGGACACAAAGATCCAGACAAGACAACAGACCAACAGACAACAAGACAAATAACGCAGTGTAATACTACTGTTACATGGATTATTGCATTCGTTGCAATTATTACAAATAACGGGTATATAAATAAACGTGACCCAAAGCTTTCATAAAACATACCATTTTCATAATAATTGTTCGTGGGTACAATTCTTACACTATGGACTGGTATTCAATACTATTTTCAACCTCATGAATTTCACTCAAACCCTTATGTTGCCTTTTTAGCATGTTCTTTCTCAGGTTATTGAGGCAACTTACGACCACGACAGTGGCATGGACTCGAGCGGCTAAACAACTTGTTATCATTCCACATTGTTATGTAATAGGATTTTGGGACCTGCCTTGTAAAACTCTGATTTTAAATGAATGATAACCTATTCTTTTGAACAAAGTCTCTCTTTTTGGATCATTTTCTATGATTATATGAGTATCTGTTCTATGAAGTAATACCCCAGATTATCTTTCGTTGCTATATGTAAAAATGGGGGTGTTACAAAACCCCAGCCATATGCTCAAACACTCCCTGGTACCTATCCTAGTGATATGACTGCCTATACTCCATCCTCTCTATAGCTTCTTAGCGTATCTCCTATATATGATCTTATCATAAGTTCTTGCATCGATGCTCTCGGAGGTCTAGGAATACCAACTCTCGGCACACCCGGCTGCGGATCCTCAGGAATTAGTCTACCCTCAGAGTTGATTAACTATCTCAGTGTAGTCGTATCTAAATCTCTACAATAAATCGATCACTCAAACTTCTTAGCACCACATCGGTCAACACCCTCGACTTCCTAGCAATCTTCATGATAAACTGTCCACAACAAATATGACTCTCCCTTTGAGTACCAGCTCCTTTCCTCTTCATCCACCTCGCAATCAACCAAGCCACATTCGCGTACCCATTTTGGTGTCTAGCATCAAACATACTCAATAGCCACAAATCATTCTTTTGTATCTTGTCATACCCAGTAGTTCTTTGACACAAGCCATATGTGATCATTTTGTGAATCACCCACAAAATTGGGTTCCTGATACTAGAGGCATGACTCCTTGACAAACCCAAACTCTCTTCTCTACTAATGCTTAACCAATACTCCTGAGCATTAAAATGATCATCACTACACAAGCCTCCTTGAAAATACACATCAAATCCATCCTCCTCAAGCTCATCAGCATGATACAATCCCAATCTATGAGCACATTCCAACAAAGTCAAATTGTGAGCACGTTCGCCAAGTCTAAACTTGATTATCTTCTTGCTTTGTAATTCATTGTCAACACAAACTTCATCAAATTCATATATTGAATAAAACTCGTGGCAAAGCTCCACATAAATTGGTTCTTTGATGTTAAAAGCTCTTATCCACGCCAAGATGTGATTAGTTTCCTCAGTGGTTTTCAGCTTCACGCCACTTATCCTCCAACATATCATAATTCCTCCATCAACATCCCATTTCATTAAAGTACATCCTAATTTACCACACCTAGCGAGTAAACATGTCTAAGAAGCAAGTTTGCTAGTTTGGTGTTATACCTAGACTTCGCCTCATTGCTGCAACCTTCCTATAGCAAGAAATCATGAAACGAGATTATGCTTGGTTGATGATTTCAAGGTGTTCAAGATCACATTCAAAACAAGCTAAGGAACAAGCTCATGACCTGAAGTCTATGATTACTACATCAAACCACAAGATTAATGATTCAAGTTAAACAAGCTCAAGACTAAAGTTAAAGCATAGTATGCTAAGTTTAAGTTTTTGTAAAATGGAGCGACCTCCCTTAAGGGGAGATTGTTAAGAATACGAAATTCCTAGAAAAGTGTCGGTGGCTTCCATAGATAACTGTCGTTAGCTCATTAAGTAATTTTTGGAAACTTACATAGTTAGTTAGCTAAAGGCCCATGGATAAACCCATGCAAGCCCAAGCCCACCATCCATTGTAAGTATATAAACACCTCTCCATGCCTTAGAGAGGTGGTTGGTTTCACATTTTACACACATTAATATATGTTTACTTTCTCTCTTTAAGTGTTCATCCAACCCTCTCTCTCACTAAAACAATCTCTTTCCCTCTCATCTAGTATGTTATTTGATTAGTCTTCATTAAGGAATGATATTAACATACCCTAGGCATGATTAAATGATTGATGGATTGATTCTTGAAAACTTTTTCTTTGTTTTTGTGAGAACCTCAGCGATTTTGGTGAGTGTGTGTGTTTATATAATGATTTAGAATCGTGTTTGGGAAGTTTTATCTATGAAAAACCGCTCAAAAGTGCGGCGCACTGCCCAGAAGTGCGGCGTACTGCCCAGAAGTGCGGCGTACTTTCCCTTTTTTATATATTTTTTATTTAATTTAATTTATATATTACACTACACAAAACTTGTTTTGCAAATTTCATAATTTAAACATAATTTCAACTCATCATATTAACTCGATATTAATATTCATCGGACTAATGTCCGTACATCAAATATAATCCCTTATGGATTTATACAAATGATTTATTTAAGACTCAACAAAAAAAGTAAATAGTTATAATAGGAGTACATAGGTTCCCTCCTTTATTCCAGCTTGGTCCAACTTTTCACTCCACAAACCAATTGGGTGACATGATGTCACTCAACTTATGATACTTTGACAACTTTCGGTCCATTTTCTTTGTTGTAAACCCTTGCAAATAAATGTTTCCATACGAATCAGTTAACCGTATCTCAGTACGCCACTGTCCTGTTGCTTCTTCTTCTTTAGTATAACAACCTTTATAATCAGGTTTCCAGTTAACGTGCTTTAGTGGTACTGGTAATGAGCCAAGAAAACTAACCGCCTTCTTCCAAACACTAATTTTCTGGAATGGGTTAGTTACGGTTTGTATAGCTAACGATCGTTCAGCTGGATCGTTATAGTTCAAGTATGGTGCAGGCTTTGGTCCATATATTCGTGCTCCAAACTTAGGGTTAAGTCTATATATTACCAATGAACTTTCCAAAATTTACCGATCTAGGTAACAAACTAATTTTATTACTAGTATAGGTATTGTAACTTTCAAATTTGTTCCAATCTAGTCAATATTCCTTCAGGTTACTGGTTGAATTATTAAAATGACCGACACGTCATTTTTCTTTATTTTTTTTCTGAGTTGGAATTACACCTCACCGTTGATGAAGTTTGACTAATGACGTGGACTGTGTAGACCTAGTATATAAATAAGTTGACTTCACTCATATGACTTCACTTATATAACTAAAATACGATTCATTGAAATTCCATAGTTATGAAACCCTAATTCTCAAATCGTTCAATTACTTAAAGAAATCATCGACGATGGTCAAAGGTAACATTAACATTGTCCTTAATTTCATTTAATTGTTGTTTCCCCTTTCTTAATTTGATTAAAACACCCAATTTTTATAAACCTTAATTTTTGAAAACCCTAATAATTATTTATGTTAATTGCAGATCAAGTGTTTACTGTTAACCTACACCATGATGGCATTTTCATTGCTAGCCCTTTAAGATATTTACAAGGTGATTTAAAACAAATCACTGATATCGATTTTGAAGGTATGAGCTTTGATGTTTTTCGTGATATTATCAAACATCTAGTTCATGGCATTGTCTATAGGTTATATTACTGTCCTATTAGAACACCTTTGAATGTAGGGATAAAAGAACTTAAGACAAATAGTGATGTTGAAGATTTTGTTAGGGTTGGGTATGAAAACAAATGGTTTGTTGATTTGTATGTTGAACATTTTGACTATGATGTCATGGACTTTATTAATGAAGAAGCTAATGGGGTTTTAAGTGATGGGTCTAGTGATGAATATTATAGCATGAGATTGAGGAGTTTGATGACGTAGATTTTCACACTGAAGGGGAGGAAAATGTAGTTATTAAGAACTTAACAACTCATGACCCATTTTTAAACAAACTGTGTAGCAACAATGAAATGTTTAGGGATTACCTAGATGAGTTAGTCCCTGAAACAGAAGGTGAGGCTCTAGATGACCCTGATGATGCTCACATAGACCCTATTCATAAGGCAAAAAAAGGTGTTACTTATCCAAAACATGACCCCACAATCCCTTGGAATAAGATGACACCTGTTCTAGGAATGATGTATGAGCACCCTGAGCAACTGAAGCAAGCTTTAGCTAATTATGGAGTGTAACACCCCCAAATCTGGGTAGCAGCGGAATGTTGAATATCCGAGGGCGTTACTTCATAGATCAATAGCACAAGATATGAGAACGACCACTAACGTGTCATTTTAAAAAGATACATTGGATTAACAAAATGCTTGTTCATTACATAAGCTCATGGCTTCAAATTGTTCGACAATATAAGTAAAGATTTCGGTTTATAACAAATGTCCCCAAAATGTAATACGCCCAAATCTTTAGTACTGACTCTTTCCAAAGAGTGACCCCCAATGTATCTGAGCACCCCGTGCCTTATTGACCTGAGAAAACATGCTTAAAATATCAACATAAAGTTGATGAATTCATAGGTTTATGTAAATCAATAGTAGGACCGCAAGATTTCCAAGTGTATGATTAAGCAACAAATGCAAACATCATAAAAAGTAATTACGTTTTCCTAAGCTCATGACACTGAAGCTCGACATGTATGAATGCAATAAATTGCCAATAATGCCCATGAATGGTGTTCTAACCCAAAACATCCCAAATCCGACATGTTATAACGTTCGTTCCCGGTGATAGCTAGTCACCCGAACGGGGATGTCAATCCCAAATAGATCTACTCATAACATTCGCGCTTACAATCCAGTAATTGACAGTTCATGATAAAGGGCTCAGTGGGTTATCGCTACTTAGGCAAACACG
The DNA here is from genome assembly GCA_026074375.1 of Tanacetum coccineum. NCBI lineage: Eukaryota > Viridiplantae > Streptophyta > Magnoliopsida > Asterales > Asteraceae > Tanacetum > Tanacetum coccineum. Next base: position 7,199 of record BQNB010107230.1, on the reverse strand, counting down.
TAATCATTGTATAAAATGTACACTTGCGTCCAATTTGTAAAACAAGCATGTTCTCACCCCAAAGATGTAAATCATTTAAGAAATTGTAAAACATGGGGCTATGAACTCACCTTAGTAAATAGTCCTCTGAAAATGATAATATATATCCAAGTATGAATCACACCGTCAAATACCTAAGTAAATACGGCCAGTCTTAGTCTACAAATTTAGGCTAAAGACTCAATGTATAAACTATAATCATTTGCTAGTTTATATATACTGTTATCACTTGTGTGGTGGTGCACATGTTTAATGTATTTATAATTGTTTGGTGGCTCTTGGGAAGGTATACTACCTCATACGTTCTTGTATATGTATAACCGTTAATAAATATTTATATTTATTAGGCCGTGTTCAAAACCGAGTAATATCCGAACATATTATAACTCATCCGATTCGTTAAGTGTTTATAAAAATCACTTACGTTTACTGAATACCCTTAAGTTCTTATAATCACAAAAATAGTCCCTCTAGTTTATGAAAATGTAATATTTACACTTTAAACCCCTAGGTTTCCACATTTACACTTTTTGTCCTCCAACTTTACAACATTCATACTTTAGGTCCTTATATGTTTAAAATAGTCCCTCAAGTTCTAAGAATAACAGAAACAATCCCTTAGGTTCTCAAAATAGTGAGCTAATAGTTTCAAACCTTTAAGTTTCAAATTTGACACTTTTAGTCCTTTATCTTGTAAAAATTGCATTTTAATCCTGATTAAGTTCTAACAAGTGGTAATTGGTTTTAATAGACTCCAATAAGCAAAAACAACTATTTTGGCTTATAAATTAGCTCGGATGAGCTTATTTAGGCTTATTGGGCTTATTGGGCCCGTTAAGGCCCATTAAGCTAAATAATTATCCAATTAAGTTTCCAAGAGTACATAAGCATTTGATAAGCTTATTTAAGTTATAAAAATCAATTTGGCTTATTAATAAGCTCGGATGAGCTTATTAGAGCTTATTGGGCTCGTTAGCCCAACAACTATAACCGAATGCTAACAAGTAGGCCTATTAGGGTTCCCTTATTGATTCTCACTAGTTTTCTTAACTCAATAAGCTCACTTAGGCCTGTTTAAGCTGTTTTAAATCTTGTGGCTTATCCCATAAGCAAATAAGCTACGGTAATAGGCTCTTAGGCACATTAAGAAACCGTTATGCATTTTAAGCCTTTAGGCTTGCTTGATTAGGGTCCATTAGCTTTTCTAGGTCTATAACAAACTCAACAAGTCGTATAGGCTCATGAATAAGTTATGCAAGCTTATTCGTGGCTTATGGCTCCATTTTGGCCATGGAAATGGGCTGCCAAGCCCATTAAGAACCCGGTAAAGGTTTTGAGGGTGTGGGCTTATAAAACATAGGCCCATAAGCATTTAGGGTCTTCAATAAGCCCATAAGTTCTCTAATAGCTTATAAATAAGCTATTATAGCTTATTCGAGCCATTAGGCTTGTCGTTTGGGCCTCGCTAGTGGGCTGACGAGTCCATTAAGGGATCAGCTAGCTTCTTATATGTATTTTAGGATTTCAAGTGAATCAAATAAGCACCCCTAGCCTTAAATAAACTCGTAGAGCTTATTTATAAGCCTTAGGCTTATTACATGAGGCTTGTTGGGCCTGTTGGGCTTCCACACTGGGTGGTTGGGCCCAAAGTGACCCGAACCTAGCCCCTTGGTTTACTAGTTTGATTTCTAGGCCTCGATTATACTCGTTAAGCCCTTGTTACCGTTTATAAATCATTATTTACACATGCATTCGTTCCACGAGTTATTATATGCGTTCCTAAGCCAAACCATTTCATTTTCGTAAAAAGTTAACGTATAGGGTTTGTGCATTTTGAGTATACGTGATACGTTTCATACTAGTTTTCATACATGTATTAAGAGGTACGTTTAAGGCTTTACTCAACATTCAAACAAGTTTTATATACGTTGTGTATATTAGCACCATACAAGATCAAACGTACGCATAATGTATGTGCGTGAACCATGCATGGGTCGAATCATGCATGTCCATGCTCACGTCAACTTGTTATACATAAGTTAACGCGATCCTTTTTAACTAGACATGAATAAAACAAATAGGTTCCGACGTGTAAGGCTTAGTTTGAGACTTACAATGGTCCTAGAGTCTTTAATGTGCCTCATGTAGATAACCCAACTCGTTTACACCTAAACCGTGTATAACCCTAAGTTTCAAAGCTTGAATACCCAATCCTTAGCTCGTATACTCTTCCTAATACCCTTGTAAGCGAACTTAAGTGCACCTTGTGTCCTTAGAAGGAAATGTGGGTTGTGTATATGTTCGGTTTTGTAAGACCCGAATACAAGAGAGTGTAATTAAGTATGGTTTATCCTTGAGAGAGTTTGAGAGTTTTAGAAATATGTTAAGTGACAATGTGAGGGAGTATTTATAGGCACATAAGCTAGTTAGTCTCTCTTAGTTCTAAACTAACCAAAATCATGCCTTATGAGGTGGTTTAGAGGTTTTTGGTTAGCTACACATGGTTTCTTGCTAAACCACTTAAGTACAAGCTTTAATTAGGCAAGTAATGTACAAGATTTGCTTGATTCTTGAAATCTTAAGGATTTGTGTGTTTGATTATGTTTAACCGCAGCATAAGGCAATGGAGAACCAAAATGGTTATTAACCATTATGTATTTGGCTAGTAGGAAACATTTAGGACAAGTATTAATTAAACCAAGGATGTACTAGTACTTGTAAGGATCATTAGGAGATTTTTAAGGATTTTCTAGGTGCTTTTGTGTGTATAACCGGCCCCTAGTGGGTTTTACACAAGGATTGATTTAATTTTAGTGTTAAGGTTATAAAAGTGGGTATTGGTTTGAGTCTAGGTAAGTCTAGGTATTTCCGGGGTGTGTCCGAATGTATTTTATTGCGAAACGTAACCCTTTTACGTGACCAATAAAAATAAACTACGCAAAGTTAATAATTATCGTCTTAATAATTATATATTACTTAGTTGATGTAAACCTTAATTTTTTTGATGACCGTTTACATTAAATGATTATTTCTAGTCTACGCGATTTAGCTTAAAAGTAAATATTAAAAGTAAACGCGTATCGGACTAAAATAAATAGTGACGAATAATAGGAGTCGTAAAATGACCTAAAATTGAGAAATGTTACAGTCTCCACCCGTTAGAAGAGCTTTGTCCTCAAAGCTTAAGACCTTGTAGTGGATGACGAAGCCCGGTTTGTGAAAAGTTGTGGGTATTTCTGTTTGAACGAATCTTCACGTTCCCAGGTGAACTCAGGACCTCTCCTAGAGTTCCAGCGAACCTTAACCAATGGTATTCGGCTTCGCTTCAATCGTTTGATCTCCCGTTCCATGATTTCAACGGGCTCTTCCACAAACTGGAGCTTATCGTCAACGTGAATTCCTTCTAACGGCATGATTAACGGTTCGTCAGCGTAACATTTCTTCAGATTAGACACATGGAAGGTATGGTGAACCCTGCTCAACTCTTGAGGAAGTTCCAGCCTGTAGGAAACTTTTCCAACTTTGGCTAACACCTTGAAAGGTCTGACGTATCTCGGGTTCCGCTTGCCCTGCTTACCGAATCGTATAACCCCTTTCCAAGGTGAGACCTTGAGCATAGCCCTATCCCCAACTTCAAACTCTATCGGCTTTCGCTTCCGATCAGCGTAGTTCTTTTGTCGATCCTGAGCAGCTTGAATTCTCTGCTTGATTAGGATGATCTTTTCCGTCGTTTCTTGGATCAATTCTGGACCAGTCAGTTGAGCTTCTCCAACTTCGGCCCAACACACAGGTGATCAACATTTTCGGCCATAAAGTGCCTCATAGGGTGCGGCCTTTATGCTAGCGTGATAACTGTTGTTATACAAAAATTTGGCTAATGGCAAATGTTTAACCCAGCCCTTGCCAAAATCGATCACGCAAGCACGTAGCATGTCCTCGAGAGTTTGGATAGTCCTCTCACTCTGGCCGTCAGTTTCCGGATGATACGCAGTGCTCATACTTATGTCTGTACCCAAAGCTTTCTAAAATGATTTCTAGAAATTTGATGTGAATCTCCCATCACGATCACAGATGATTGAAACGGGTATTCCTGTTCAGGTACAACCTTATCAACTTGTCCAATAGATCATTCTCCCTTATTGGCAAGAAGTGAGCAAATTTTGTAAGTCAATCCACAATCACCCAGATGGTGTCAAAACCGTGTGACGACTTAGGAAGTTTGGTGATAAAATCCATCGTGATATTATCTTACTTCCACTCGGGTATTGCCGGTTGTACTAACAGTCCTGATGGCCTTTGGTGTTCGGCCTTGACCCTTGCATACACGTCAAGCACTTGCTAACATAGGTGGCGATGTCAGCCTTCATGTTTGGCCACCAATATAGTTTCTTCACATCTTAGTACATCTTTTCGGAACCGGGATGGATAGAGTATTTTGACTTGTGGGATTCATGCATAATCACGGATCTTAAGTCTCCATAGCAAGGTAACCAACTCCTGCCGTGTAAACATAAAGTTCCATCGGCGTGTGGTTCCAACTTTTCCTTGGGTATATCCTTTCTGATCATACCGCCTACATCTTCATTCTCAAGGTTCTCTGGTTTTAAGGCTTCACTCTGAGCTTCTAGTATTCATTTGGGAAGATCCAAGCCAATAGTCATAACTAAGGCTCGAACCCGCAATGGCTCAATCCGTTCCTTACGGTTCAATTCATTTGCCACTACATTTGCCTTCCTCGGATGATAACGAATGTCACAATCATAATCATTTAGCAATTCAAGCGAACGGCGTTGCCTCATGTTAAACTCCTTTTGATCTAGAATGTGTTGTAGACTTTTATGGTCGGTGAACATGGTGCATTTGGTTCCATATAGATAATGTCTCCATATCTTTAGAGCAAACACCACCGATCCAAGTTCTAAATCATGAGTGGTGTAGTTCTTCTTATGAATTTTTAGTTGTCGAGAGGCATAGGCAATCACCTTCTCTCTCTGCATCAACACAGCGCCCAAGCTTTTGTGTGAAGCATCACAATAGACCACAAAATCTTCGCTTCCTTCAGGCAAGGCTAGAATTGGCGCACTGCACAACTTCTGATTTATTAACTGAAAAGCGTTTTCTTCCTTTTCACCCCAATCAAATTTGATTCCTTTCTGAGTAAGCTTCGTCATTGATTTAGTAATCTTTTAAAATCCTTCGATGAACCTTCGATAGTAACCAGCAAGACCTAAAAATTGGCGGATCTCCATCAATGTCTTAGGAGATGCCCAATCTTTGATAGATTCGATCTTGGCTGGATCCACATGGATAGCTCTGCTATCAATGACGTGACCGAGAAATTGTACCTTCAGAATCTAAAATTCACACTTTGAAAACTTGGCATACAACTTCTCTTTCTTAAACAATTCCAAAATTGCCTTAAGATGTTCTTCGTGCTCTTTCTTATCCTTTGAATAAATAAGTATATCATCGATGAAGACGATTATGAACTTATCCAAGTAAGGCTTGCATACTCGGTTCATGAGGTCCATGAATATTGCAGGTGCGTTTGTTAGCCTGAATGGCATAACTTGGAACTCGTAATGACCATACCGAGTTCAGAATGTCGTCTTTGGAATGTCTTGCTCTCGTACTCTAAGCCGGTGATAACCCGATCTCAGATCTATCTTTGAATAAATATTGGATCCTTGGAGTTGATCAAATAAATCGTCGATCCTCGAGAGTGGATAGCGATTCTTCATTGTCAGTTTATTTAACTCACGGTAGTCAATGCACATCCTGAATGACCCATCCTTCTTTTTGACGAACAAGACAGGGGCTCCCCAGGGTGAGGAACTAGGTCTTATGAATCCTTTGTCGGAAAGCTCTTGCAGTTGCTCCGACAATTCCTTCATTTCGGATGGAGCCAATCGATACGGTGCTCGAGCTACGGGCGCGGCTCCTGGAATTAAGTCGATCTGGAATTCTACTGGTCGAGCTAGAGGAAGACCTGGCAAGTCCTTGGGAAACACTTCAGGAAAATCTCGGATGATTGGTACGTCCTTAAGTTGCTTTCCTTTCGACTTGTACTCCTCTTTCTTGGCGGATATTTGTGCCAAAAAGATCTGACATCCTTTTGTTATGTACTCTTGAGCCTTTGAACATGAGATAATGGTCAACCGAGATTCTCTCCCGTCGTTACTTTCGTTACTACAAAAAATCAAAGTTTCATTCCCATAGGGAATTTAAACAAGTTTCTCATCACAAACGATCACGGCGTGATACTTTCTTAATCAATCCATGCCGATAATAATGTCGAAACTACCCAGTTCTACGGGCATTAGATTTATGTTGAACGGATGGTTTAGGAATTTTAAAGTACATCCTCGTATAATAGTGTCTATCTCGACTATTTTCCTATCTGCTAGTTCGACATCATAACTATTTTCTAATGGAGTTGGGGCGATGTTAATCAGGGAACTAAATGCAGTAGATATAAAGCTTCTATCGGCACCAGTGTCGAATAAGATAGATGCATAATAGTTATTTAAGAGGAACGTACCCGTGACGGCATTAGAGTCTTTGTCCCTCGATGCATTCCCTTTCCTCTCCGCATTCCCAACTACATACACCCAGCCTTGTGCACTCCCATTTCCCCCATCCTTATTCTTTAACTTGGGACAATCTCTTTTGAAATTTCCTAGAGCTCCACATTCAAAACAACCATTTTCTTTGGGATTTATCCCATTGCCCTTCTAAGTATTAGCAACATTTGTGTTGCCAGAACTCATGCAGTCGCGGGCAAAGTGCCTTACCTTGTTGCACTTGTGGCACTTCTGAGTACACGGGCCATTATGATAAAAATAGCACTTGGTGCACTTGGGCAAAGATCCCCCATACGGATTCTTTTCACCTGTCCTCATATTGTAAACCATGGCGACATTCTGCCTCTTGAAGGGTTGTTGTTGATGACCATGGTTGTTTCTGGATGAATCATCAACCTTCCTTTTGTTGTCAGACTGTCTTTCTGCATAGGTGCGGAGTTTCTGATCCATCAAATTGTTGGCCAACTTTAACACCCCTAATTTCATACGCAGCGGAACCAACAATTGGGTGTTAACTAATGGCACAATTACACATAAATTACAAAAGAACGACTCAAAAGAGACGTTGTCAAACAT
>BQNB010107229.1:5103-16007 GCA_026074375.1 Tanacetum coccineum | reverse complement strand
AACACTTAGCTTATTTGCATCAAGATGATTAATGATCAAATCCATTGTTGATTATCATGGATTAAGTCCAAGTGACTAATTGAGTTTGTGATATTTGGTGGTTGAGTATACTTTGAGTTTTTCTTACTTCCCTACACTCAAATGTTTTTACAAACTCGCACTTGTATTCCTCACATGTCCTCTACAAAATTCATTCTTCACTAAACATCCTCCTAATCATTTGTTAAACACTTCTACCCAACAAATAATTATACACACCTTCCTACACAATCCAAACATTCTATACCAATCCCTAAACCATTTCTTAATCATCATTGCCTATATCTTTTCTCTCTTAATGGAAATATGATTATTTCATAATCAATCTTTTGATTGTTTTCTTCTTTATCATCAACACCATCTCCAAGCTTAAACTTTCTTACATAAACCTCCCAAAGCTTATCCATTCACATGACAACTCACATTCCCTTACACATTGTACTTGTTATACTTATTATCCCCTACATTCTACACAAAGTCTCCTTTCCATCAAATCACAACATTCTCCACCACACACATTCTCTGTTCATTCTCTTCCCCATCTCACTCACATACACTCCCATTTGAATTCAAGTTACACACACACACACACATACACTCAATACTTTCTCTACACACTTTTCCCATTCTCTCAAGCTTGAATTCAAATCTCATATACATCACCAAACTTCTCCTACACACTTTTCCAACTCACCATCTCATCTCAACCATTCAAATTTGAATGTGATTTTTAGGATCCAAACCATCACATCACTCCAACCCATTGCCAAGTCACTTCCAACTCATTCTTAGCCTTTTCCCATATGTTGAAATAGAATTCAAATTTGAATGACATGATTTAGGCTCCAAACCATCACATCATGCCAACTCATCCCTTCTCATCTTTATCTCACATGTTTAATTATTTGAATTTCAAATTCAAACTATCCTTCCAACATCCACACTTGCTCACCAAGTTGAAAATATTCTTTTGGCATATTCATTTCTATCATAACTATGCCAACTCATCCACTTAACCATTGATTAGTTTCCAACTAAACCATTTACATGTGAGGAATACCCAAACATACCCTTTTGTCTAATATTTCTTCTTTATCTCTTTGATATTAGACAAACATCTCCAAATCTTCTTCTAAACTACTTCACAAACGTTTTTATCAAATGGTTATTTGAGTTGGTTGACCTTGAGTAAGAATAGTGAAAAGTTCAAAGCGTGAAGTACAATTGAGGGTTTAACAAGAGCGGGTAGTTAAAACGCCAAAATCTCGAAAAAACCAAGTCAGGAATCTGGCGCGCTGGCCACACACTAACGCAAGGGCGGTGTGCCACTCTCGAATTGGTTTTTACCAATTTGGGATTTTGGCATATAAATACCTCCTATTAGCCCTTGTATTTCTCACCTTTTGCCATTCTTTCTTTCTCTCTTTTTCTCTTCTCCTAACCTCTAAGTCTAATATCTCTTGTGTTCTTAATCTTCTCATCTACCATTCTAATGAAGAACACATATGTACAAGAGAGACACACAAGTACTTAATCCACACTTGTGTGTTAGTAGTCGAGGGTCTTCTTTCTTATACCATTTCTATTAGAATCGAGTCTCTAGGTTAGGTTAGGTTAGGACTTGATGCATATCAAACAACTATATTCAATTTGGTTGTAAAGGGAAGTCTTGTATCTTTGTGATCAAGCCTAGATCATTGAGGATCTAATTGGGGTTTGTAAGCTTCCAAGAGGAAGTTCTTAATGGTCATAGTTGATCTTAGTGATCCTAAAGGTTAAGTCGAATCACGGGTTCTTAGGGGGGGATTCCGAGGGCAGAATACCGTAAGGAGTAAATCTTCTTAGTGAGCGTCGATCTTAGTGAACACTGTTAGTGCATATCGGTAGAGCGAAGTTGTAATACGGTTTATAGTCCACCATAAGGATTATACTAGAGTAATAGTATAGGTGTCGTGGATTCACAACTGGACGTACAGATGATATAAACCCCCATCCCGAACCAGTATATATCGTGGTCTCTCTCTCTCTCTCTACCTTCATCTACTTATTGTCTTCATCGTCAAGTAGATCTTTACACCACTTGGTTATTTGTGACTTGAAGTTTTAGAAACTTCGAAGAAGTCAAGATAACTGTATTCACCCCTTCTACGTTTCTACATGCATGTTTAAGATAAATCACAATCCAGTTTGTCAAGTGCTTAGATAAACGTATCTAAATTTCTAGCTGCAAAAACCTTATGATTTATGTGAGTAAAATTTATTATGATCATTTTACAGGCCCAATTTGTAACAGTGACAGAATTACACATATGAGAGGTGAAGCAAAAAGAGTGTGGAGTTGTTTACTATGCAGAGAGTTGAGAGTTGAAATGTACAGAGATGCAGTATAGTACAATTTATTGTGATCCTTTTACAGGCCCAATCTGTAATAATGACAGAATTACGCATATGGGAGGTGAAGCAAAAAAGAGTGAAGTTGTTTACTATGCAGAGAGTTGAAATGTGATTCAATATAGTACAAGATGAGTTTCAATAAGGTGTTACTCTAAACAAAGTGTGGAGTTGTTTACTATGCAGAGAGTTAAAATGTGCAGATGCAATTTTTGTACCTCTTTAAATTTCCCATAAAAACTAGACTTTCGGTGCTATTAACCCGTTTGGCCGTTTACTCTTTAATCACACTCGATGATAACTTTTTATATTCAAACATGAAACATTTTAACGACAAGCAGAGCAACATCGTATATAATAATTTTGTGCGCAAACACTTGCCGCGGAGCGCGGGTGTTAAAAACTCGTTATGTATATAGTTTAGAAAAATGATCGGGATACATGTTTAACTTTGTGTCTATATCTGTCTGTTGCTAGCATCAACATGACTCATTACTTCATAACTAAATGAGGTAATGCCACACTAAAATTAGCCATGAGTTTATGTTTTACAATCATTTTTTCCAGTTATTACCAGATCTCTTGATATCTCATTTGAGTAGGGATAACATCTGGTCATAATAACTTGTAACTCATGAATATTCGTTTGTGACAAATCGATAAACTTGAAATTTTATAACGTGAATTTACGTGTAAGAGCACCAGGTTATGTAATATAAAACATGGCAAACAATGTTATCATTATTTGTTATATCTTCCTACATATCCTTCTACACACACAATAATATTTTATATATGTTTCCTAGTGTTTAAGGTCAAAAAAAAGACATTATACCTGATGCTTCAAGTGACAATCATTCCGTGACATGTAGTTGGTTTACACAAAGTATATTGTGTACTTTTTCATAACATTGGAGGTTTAAAAGGACAAATATGTGTAAGGTTTAAAAAGTTCCATTGCCGGGAATCGAACCCGGGTCTCCTGGGTGAAAGCCAGATATCCTAACCGCTGGACGACAATGGATTTTTGTTGTCTTCTTGCATAACTAGATACATATACAGAATTTGTATGTGACCTTCCTGGTAACCATTTCGACAGAAAGCTCTAATAGAAGCTATTTTCACAAAAGTTAAATAAAGTGCATTCCAATTCGTAAGACACGTAGGTAGTTTAAATAACAAAACATGAAACTTAATCACGACATTACATTACATAATCTTAGAAGAACCACATAAAATACAATATACCGAAATTATATTATGATATCATACTTGCAACATCTACATTTTGGCCTTATTTCTCTACTCATACATTCATAAACACAACTTTGTCTACAATAATAAAAATACCATAATCTTCAACTTAAATAATGATTTATAAGTTATATGCCAACCAAAACAGAAGTTGCCACCAAGCATTTTAACTCGATGTTATTTGGTTTTGTCACTTAGGGATACCGTGGATATTGGTGGGTATAAATGATCTCTTCCTAAAAAATGTACAACGCAGAAGTTCATACTCCACCGGGATAAATACAATTGTTGTAACCTGCAAAATTATGTAAAACGTTATAATCAGAGATAAAAATTATACGGTAGGAAACAAAATAAGAATGTGCCGATTGGTTAGATAATGAGTAAGAATTCAGATGGACCACGAAATAAGAAAACAAGAAGAAAAAGAGATTCAAAGACTAGATATCAGATATTGGTATACTGCATATTATCATCAAATGGAAGTCAAAGTGATGTTATAAACTAGCAATGTAATTTTCTTGGTGTTTCACATTGGTCACTATACTTTGATCTGCGTTCATTACAGTACTAAACTTAATGATTATCGCTAAATTTTTATCATTTTGGATGTCATAAAATAGCAAGCACACTTTATCAAACATACCACAATTCTAAATGACAATGGCAAAACACTTTATGTATTTTGCTATCACTTGGCATTACTGCATTACCCCATTTAAGATAGTGAAGTGATTACATGATACTTGGCTTCTGCTACAAAGCAACAATATCTTATGTAGAACTAACAAAAAATTATGGCACGTTTTGCAGCATCGAGCAAAATATTTAACGAGAAATTATGAGAATATAAAATGAAAAAAGACCTTCCACCAAAATTCTTGCCTAAAATTGATCTGTATTGTTAAAGTTGATTACAGAACTTACATGACTTTCTTCATCTCTATACCTATCAATCATGTATTCACATCATCGTATTTCGGATCCCTGTAACTGATATCAGACTACTACTGTGTATCCCAAAAAGGCTGGCCTAGTGGTTAAAATTTAGAAATTTTAAGTTCCAAATCACATAGGGGCTATAAACTCTTTTGATGACACTTTTGCTAGCTAAAGTGCCTAACCTTCGCCTTTGCGTTTGAAAAATTACATGGTCAAAGATATCAGTTATCACATTAAAGCAACAAAAACAAAACCTTACACGTCAATAGATTTTTACCATGCATTTTAAATTCATACAATTTTAACGATCGCTGTATTTATCTCTTTTATTATTGAATTCTAAAAAAGTTGCCAACAGAGGAAAGAAACTTACTGGGATTACTGGATGTGAGTGTAGCCGTTTGACGGAAGTCGCAATTCCATGGGTTTTTACCAGCAGTTTGATATAAGAGGTTCATTGCATAAGCAGCATGGGCTGTTACTGTGTTAGGCTCAAAACAGGCACCACCCGGTTGAAGAGGGCCGCAATCAAGACCTTGACTACATACATAGTCTAGATTTGACTGTAATTCTGCGTCTGACACGCCTTGTTTGGGCACACACCACCCTGCTGCTTGCTTCGGTGATGGTGTGGCCGGAGTTGTAGGGGTTGTCGGTGTTGTTGGAGTTGTCGGAGTCTAGTTGAGATCACAACAACCAAAAGGAATATGTTACTATCTACGTCAGAAAAAAGCGTTTGCTTTAAACCATTCGTTTGCAGTTTGTTATAGAGAGGTTCGATTGTCATATTTTGTCAAATTGGTCGATTTGTAGTTTCGATGAATATGCTAGGTTCATAAAATGATTCACTCTTTATGATTTGCAAAAGCTAGTGCACAACAAATTTTCCTGACCAGTTAAAGGATTGTTTTATGAGTGATTAACATTAATTTTCAAACTATTGGCTTTGAGTTTATGTTTTTGCAAAAATGCTAGAAAAACACTATAGATAACTTGTATGAGGGGTAAAAAAAATCCAAATGCGAAGAAAATGCAGCCAAATCAAAAATAAAAAATAAAAAATAGCTTAATCAAAGAACAGACAAGGACTCAAGGTTTTGTATATTTTGTTTTATAGCATTACTTTGTGCAAAAGTATGGAAGTTCAGAGAAAATAATGACCATAACAAAAGTATAACCTGGCTATTCTTTGAAAGACCAACATCATAAGTCATGGAGAGGTCAGGCTTAAAAAGCCCGAAATATTTCTCAGACCCTGCCCCAGGCTTCAAGTTCTCATCATAGAGAGCAAAAATATAGGTATCGACAGATTTTCCAGGCATTAATGGCGTTCCGACCTTTGATCTTAGATGGTTGATCAAATTACCATTGTAGGCTTTAGCGTTATCCACGCTGACTCCTGCCTCATTTGGGTCACCTTTGTAAGCCCACCCTGTTTCTGCAACCACGATTTCAATGTCCTTGAACCCCATTGAATTTAGAGCAGACCTTACTGCATCCACCTATATTGTAATAACTACAACAATCAGGTATCTAGTACTATTTTAAAGCTTTTCAACAACGTCTGTCGAATTTTTATTTAGTTAGAAAAACAATCTAATTAGTTCCGCATAAAGTTTGTCTTGCAAATGACCAAAAACATTCTAGCAAACATTATAAACAAAATTGAATGTATTAAAAGCATATATGCAGTTTCGCACCTATGGTCTCGTATTTCTTTCATTCGTTATATACACAAAAGCAATTAGTATGAAAGTTAATAATGTTTAAAATTTGTTCACTCTTCCGTTAAGGGTAGAATACACTTCCTGACTGATAGAGTACTATTCTAGGCAATTTTTATTTGAATACTGATTTTTTCTCATGAGTGTTTACCACAACAACATCAATTATTGATGGAACTCGATGCTATGGCACAAAGAAATATATGTAGGGTCTCTAAAACAAAGCAAGTTTGACTAACTGAGTTGTACTCGTTATTTCATTAGTTATACTGGATCCTATTTTCCAGCATATGGAATACGTTATACGACAAACTTACCGTTGTAAAAACGGGTTATCGCCAAAACCAAAATTTATTTTGATAGTTCATTTTATGATGAATGACCAAAATTGTAATTTATTTTTACAGCTTCAAATTATGAAGTGTTCATTGTTTCAAAGGCAAACTCACCTGTGCATCAAACATGTTCATGTACTTGATACCATTGCCTGAGTCAACTCGACCTGCGTTTGGCTGGAAGAGACAAAATGCCAACGTTTCAGGACGTGTATCACTCTGGTAAGCAAAAAATGGGTAAGGGTTGATCATAAAAGGCGACCCATTTGCACTGTGGAACTTTAACAGTGATCGCATTGTGTCGCTGAACCCAGAATTGAAAGTTGCTGAAGAAGGTGGATCTGAAGATGCAAGCACTGCCATTGAGTGGACCGTTGATACCTTTACTTTCCCACCTAACGATGCTGCATATATACTTCATACATTTAGGGGGTGCTGAGGATTGCTTATTGCAACTACTTTATCTGCGATTGCTTATTCATTATTCGATTGTATGAGAGTGACATAAACGATTTTGAATTGAATGTTGCTTAGTTTAGTCCCTTTTTCGTCAATTATCATTTTAAAACATTACATGCTAGTTATTTAGTATACTTTGATGAAAACAATATAGCATTGACCGGGCAAGTACATCATAGAAACAAATATACCGAATACAACATGCGAATAGAGGGGCGTTTGGCTAAGCTCATCTAAGGGTTATTGCATCTTGTAAAAGCTAAAATGGCATTTAGGTAATTGCATAGCGCATCATTAACTTTTATAAGGGATAAAAAGTTCATTTTCAAATAGCTGTTAGAAAGAATATTATGACAGGTTGTTTTCAAGGGGTGATTCTTATTTTATGGGCTTATCCGCTTATGGTAATTTGGAAAAGCTTATAAACCTAGTTCTTTGAGCATATTACTTAAATAATCACAAGCTCAAAATCGATAACTTCATAATCCCAAAAATAAAAGTTTAACGGCCTTTCCATATCTCAATAAGCCAATAAGCCCACAAAATAAGCTAATTTAGACACCACTTCATAATGTATATGTTCTATATTCAAAATGTATCATCTGTATTTGTTAATTATGGGTAACTTATGCCATCTAACATTAACAAATGTACGAACACTTCCGTTACGAGGAATAGAAAAGGCATAACGAGTATATTAGATGTATTAAGTTGACCCAAACCCGGAATGTGGCTCTAGGTCCATTAGGTTTTTGAGGTGCTTATCATTATAAATATTGAATTAATAAAGGGATAATGTATTGGGAGGCCACCAAACTATTAAACGTTTTACTTGTAGGCCAGCCATTTATTAAAGTTAACTTATAGGCATACATATATTGGTTGGTTTCGTTTATATCGATTTCGGCCAAATTATTTCAAAAACTTTGAAACAACGAGAATAAACCTAGATAAAACATATAAAAACAATAAAAATAATTATTAAAATGTAAAATATCAATTTTAGCTATCATTTGAGTATAACTTTATTTAGTTGAAAGCGATTTAGAATTATTTAACGAATTTTTACGTTTAAATTCTTAACTTTATTGTTTCGGTATATTCAAAATAACTTTATTCTTGAAAATTTACAAACTTCCGGCAAGAATTTAAATGAAATTGATATAAACGAGAACAAACACATATTTGGATGGCCATACGCATAAGTTAGTTTGAATAAATGTGTGGGCTTAAATTAAAATGTCCAATACTTTGGTGGCGACCCTATATACGTTATCCCATTAATCATAATACCTACGGAGTTTCAATTTTTTACAAGGTAACGTATCCCAATTGTCGTTTTGTTATTCAACAAGTTGTGTAGACCATTTATAACACATGTTTAAGTTGTAACTAAAATGCTAGTTAATTGAAAGAAAAATACAGGAGTGATTGAAGCCAGAGGTGTTAAAATATGTTGCTCTTCTAGAATAGTGGGCTATAGTGGGCTATGGTGGGCTATGGTGAGCTACACATGTGAAATGGACGGTGGCATGATATTATGGTCAAATATGGAAGCATATCAGGCGCCTACTATATCTTTGTTCACATGGACCAGAAGGCATTCTACTAACACTATAAATAGAGGTGCATGAAACTTCATTTGGAGCATCCCATTCCATTCAAAGAAAACACATACAAAGTGTTTATATCTCCTAGTATAGTTGTGATAGTTGTGAGGTTATTAGAGAGTTTGTGTAGTATTTCCTAGTTACAAGAGATTAGTGTTTATCCTTGTAACTAGAGAAGGTGTAACTCCTAATTTTCATCATAGTGAAACGTATCTTTCCTTGCCCGTGGTTTTTACCCTATTGGGGTTTTCCACGTTAAATCCGTGTGTCATCTTTTATTTTATTTCATATTTTAGTTGCGGTTTTGCTTCAGTCCGGTGTCACTTTTCTCAACAAGTGGTATCAAGAGCTAAGGTTGGGTGTGTGTATAATTATTTATCGTATGCTCTGTGGTTGCCACTGATAAGTGGACCCTCCACATCAAAAGATAAATAAGATTATACTCACCTAAAAGGTGTCCGTTACTATTCTCAACAAATAGTAGTTTTGTCGAAAAGCAGATTGTGATTGTAGCAATGGCGACGAAATTTGAAATCGAAAAATTCAATGGGAATAATTTCTCGTTGTGGAAATTAAAGATGAAGGCTATCCTTAGAAAGGATAAATGTTTGGCGGCCATTGGTGAAAGGCCAGCTGAACGCTCCACAACAAAATTTTTCTTAAGAGGAAACTTTATGCTCTTCGCATGACGGAATCTACTTCAGTGACTGAGCACGTTAATAACCTGAATACTCTATTTTCTCAACTCACTTCTTTGGATTGTAAAATAGATCCACAGGAACGTGCTGAAATTCTACTTCAGAGTTTACCTGACTCATATGACCAGGTCATCATCAACTTAACCAGTAATGTTCTTACAGACTGTCTAGTCTTCGATGATGTCGCAGCCTCTGTTCTGGAAGAAGAAAATAGGCGCAACAATAGGGAGGACAGACAAACCAGTTCAAGACAGGTGGAAGCTTTGGCGGTGACGAGAGGGAGGTCAATGGAACCTGGCTCTAGTGGGAGTCACAATCATGGTAAATCTAAAACAGGAAAGAAGAAAAAATTTAAATGCTTCAAATGTGGCAAGCATGGTCACTTTAAGAAAGATTGTCGAGGTTCATATACCTCTAATCCTCAGGGAAATGTCGCTAGCACTTCAGATGATGGTAACGCTCTATGTTGTGAAGCAGCGGTTGCAAATGAAGACAGAAAGAGATTTGCAGATGTATTGCTGTTTGATACAGGAGCTTCTTTTCATATGACCGCAAGAAGAGAATGGTTTCACCAATATAAACCAATCTCTGGAGGCGGATCTGTGTACAGTTGCAATGATCATGAACTAAAGATCATTGGAATTGGAAGTATCATGGTGAAGATGCATGATGGTACAGTTCGTACTATTCGGGATGTGCGACACGTGGAGGGCTTGAAAAAGAATCTATTGTCTCTAGGACAATTGGATGATCTTGGTTGTAAGGTGGAAATACAAAACAAGATCATGAAAATTATAAAAGGCGCGCTTGTACTTATGAGAGGAGAAAAGGTGGCTGCAAACTTATACCAGCTGAAAGGAGAGATAATAGAGGAGGCAGAAGCATCGGTTGCTTCACATAGTCCAAGTCATAGAGTTGCAGTTTCATGGCATCAGAAGCAAAGTATTCAAGGCATCAAATTCTAGAAGTGTTTCTGTTCTAGAATTGGTTCACTCTGATGTGTGGCAAGCACCGGTTTTATCCCTGGGAGGAGCAAAGTATTTTGTATCTTTCATTGATGATTATTCCAGGAGATGTTGGGTGTACCCAATCAAGAAAAAGTCTGATGTGTTTGAAGTTTTCAAAGTATATAAAGCCCGAGTTGAACTTGATTCTGGAAAGAAGATCAAGTGTTTGAGGACGGATAATGGAGGTGAATACACTGGTGATGAATTTGATCTTTTTTGCAAGCAAGAAGGAATCAAAAGGCAGTTCACTACATCATACACTCCTCAACAGAATGGAGTGGCAGAGCGGATGAACAGAACCTTGTTTGAAAGAGCAAGAGCAATGTTGGAAACTGCAAGCTTGGAAGTCCTGTGTACGTGATGTAGTTGAGTTGAAGACACCGATGGAGATGTGGACGGGAAAGCCAGTAAACTATTCTTACCTTCATATATTTGGAAGTCCTGT
>BQNB010107227.1:7711-23214 GCA_026074375.1 Tanacetum coccineum | reverse complement strand
TTAAGTTTCCTTAATTCATCCTTGAGAGCTGTAATGACCAAACCTTTTTCCTGAAGACTTACATTTAAATAAGAGATTTCCATAGACTTTTGATTGACTTGATTAATTAAAGCATCACATTGTTCTTTTGATCGAATACGTGTTGGTTTGATCGAGTTATAAAGTTATTTATAGGTCTGTTTTAAATGTTCATTCTCAGCAATAAGTTTTGACACCCTATGACCCAATTCAATATTTATCGTTTCAATATCTTCTATGTCCTTTTTGATCTTATCCTCATTCATATTACCAATTAGAGATTTAATTCTCTCTTTCAACTTTTTCATGACTGTGTCTTTCTCTTGCGACTGAGCTTTCAATTCAATTAATTTAAAATATTGATAAAAACTTGGAGCACTTTGATTTGAAATAGAATTGTCTCTTTGAAAAATTTCCTGATTAAGTTGAGTATCAACTTCTAAAAAGATGCAATGTTTTTTAAGAGTGGTATAACTTCTGAATAGTTTATCGTAAATCTCTTTTTCAATGAAATCATTTTTGTTGAGAAGCCCAGTCTCAAGTTTGAGACACTTTTCACATTCATGCACATTCACAGAAGCATTATCCACATAAGAATTCACAATTATGTTCACTATATCTTTGCTAATGACTTGTTCCAAGAGTCGTTCATTTTTGTTTAAAACTTGATTCATTTTAACTTCAAATGTTTTTTACTCTAAACGATGTTGTTCCACAGCTTGTTCCATTTGATAAAAGACATTTTGGACTTCAGAAAGTTCATCAATCAAAAATTGATCGAATGTATTAAATAAGTCCTTCAAAGCTTTTACAAATGGAATTATTTCATCCCTAAAACAAGCTTTTGTATGTTCGAACCCCCACGAGCCCTCAGTAATAGCGGTGGCCATGGTTTTTTCTTTGACAACCACATCAAAACCAGCAAGACGGCGTTTAAGTTTTTTCAAACTTGTATTAACCATGTTGACTTTAGAAAGTTCTTTTGGAACCTCAACTTTGGTGGGTCTACTAGAAGGAGTGGGATTGAAAGAATTTACAGAATTCGGAGACCAAAAGCCTTGTTCAGCAGATAATTCAGTTTGTGGAATAAAAATCGTGTTTCAAAATCTTGAGAAAGTTGATTAAGAACGGCATAATCGACTGGTGTAGTATTAACTTTCTTTTCTAACATCATATGATCCTTTTGTTTTAAAATCATTTTTAAATGACTCTCTTTAGCAAGCATTAGGGTCTCTTCGGAGTTAGGAATCACAATATCACTAGTGTTCTTAATGACATTACCATCATAAAGCTTTGGTTCCAACTGCTGAGCTTTCTTCAGATAGAAAGGATTTTGAAAACCTAGAGCTTGTGTAGTGGTATGATCATAGAAAAACTGAGGCTTTGTCAACATGTGAACAGTTTGTACAGATTGATCTCTTTTAAAAACAATATTATCTAGTTGTTTGATTCTCTTTTCTAAAGCAATCTCTCTATCAATGTTCCTAGATTCTTCTTTCTTAAAATTATTTTTGAGAAGAGTAACTGTTTGCATTAAAGATTCCTTTTCTTTTAAATGTTCTGAAAGAGTTTGTTTAAGACGATCAATCTCTTCAGACTGTTCACGTGAATCTGAAACATTATCTTTACTCCTTAAATCAACATTTTGTCCTTCTTTCAAAACTTTAACTTGTTCCTTATATCTTTCAAGCTCAGCAGTTAAAGTATCATTGACACTTTTATTGTCCAGATTTATCTTGGTATAATTAACTACTTGAGTTTTCAATTGTTCAATCACAGATAATATCAATGCATCTTGTTGTGCAGATGAGTTAGAATTCTGAACAGTTGCCTATTGCGACTTAATCACATACTGAGAATAAGAAAGATAATGAGTACACATGATAGAATTCATACCCTATTCTCATTTTAGGTCATTCCGGGAAGACAAATGTCATAACCACAGAGAAAATCAGTGTTTATCTTGTTACTTTTGGGTGCACTATTTCAACTACATGGGGGTAGAGATATCTTGTGATTTCAAGTATGCATCATTTAAGATACTACGGGGAAGTGTTGTAAGAAGATTTATTCTAAGCGTGAGAAGATTGGTTACTGATTCAATAAATGCTTCCTCAAACGGTTAATCACTAAGCTTATTTTTTTAAGAGAGTAGAATAGTTGACAAAACAAGTACACATAGGTTTGATAAGTATGATGAATCCTTAAGATTAGTCAGTATTCTGCAGAAAGAAATGAGTACATTTGGGACTTAGTTGACTTAGGTGTTGTCATTTTGACTACTTAAGAGGGAATTATTGTGACATCCGGGACTTAGTTGACTTTGGTGTTTTAATTTATATCATCACTATCGTGTAAGGAGAAATACGGACATCCGGGACTTAATTAACTTTGGTGTTACGGTTTCAAATTAATTGTGTATTTTAGATATTTGGGCTTTATACATTAAGATTGCTTGATGCGGCTTGCAAAAAGGTTTGAATCTACTCAAGAAAGGATTTCTGATTTAGGGGGAAGCTAAGATAACTTCTTAAAAGAGACTACGGGGAAGATCTTCAGCTGCTGGAAAGGACCATATGATTTATCATATGATGTCCTCATCATAACAGGTCAAACCTCATATATAATAAAAACTTGTGAATTTGTATATATGTAGTGTAGATTTCATGGTGATAATAAGGAATGATATTGCTATTACTAGTTATCTCAGTCTCTAAATAGTTCACAACATTCGACTGTTCAGAAGACGACATTACCTGCACAGCTTGATTTATCATATTGTTATCCATATTATCAGAATTGTATACCTCATCGAGAGCATCTGAACCATAATGAGATAAATTCGCCATGAGAACAACTTTGGCAGTGTTGAGTTCATCACAATCAGAGTCATATGCGTCCAAATCATCGGCTTTATAAGCAGCATTCTGGGTAATGAAAATCTGTGTGGCTTGACCTTCTGCGATTCCTGGATCTACCAAAAATGCTAGCTCTTCCTCATGTAGAATTTGACCATTTGCTTGAGCTTGAATCAACAACACCTTTTCCCTAAACGATGAAGCATCTCTTTTTCTCTTCGGCTAAGGGCACTGTTTAGCCATATGGCCCTCTCCCTGACAATTATAACACTTAACCACTCTCTTTCCTGTAGGCTTCATTCCAGACGGACCAGCTCCAAATGAGTTTTGTCTTCCTTGCACCTGCTGAACAGTAACTCTTCCATCCTGAATCATTGCCTGTTGTCGAGGGTTTGAATAATTTCTCAGCTGATTTCTCGTGGAAGGGAAACGATATGTGACCACTATAGATAAGAATGAAATCATCTTGTTGATTGCTTCAATTGGGTCACCACCTTTATTAAACACAGGGACAGCAAGACCAAAGTCTAAAGCAGGAAACTCTTCCTGTTGTTGTTGATAATCAATCTGAGAGATAGCTTGTGGTTGTTGGTAAACGGTTTGAGGTGCATTAGATTGGTAAGTAACTGCTTGCGTGGTTGATGGGTGACTGACTAAATACTGCTGATTGGGATAAGTAACTCCATACTGAGATAATAAGCTTTACTACTGAGGGTTGTTGTATGTTGTTGTTTGATAAGTGATGTATTGGTGGTTTGCGCCAAGTGCCAACGGATCATGATTTCATTCTTTCAAAAGACGAATTTCATTTGCATGTGCTTCATGGTGTTTAAGATGAACAAAGAGCTGATCAAAGTTTATGACATGAAGATCCTTCACCAATTTGACATCAATCACAAATTTGCTCCATTCGAGAGGAAGACTGTTCAAGAACTTTGTGTTAACTTGAAACTGTTGCAACCTCATCTGGTAAATGTGCATATCGTTGATCAATTGAGCAAATCTGTGGTAGTACTGAGACAGGGTTTCTCCTTTAATGTAAGCAAACTTATCAAAAGCATCATATAACTTGCACTCTCTTTCTTGTTTAGTCAATGACGTTCCTTGCATTAATAGCTCAATTCGTTCCCATAAATCCTTGGCTACACGATGGTGACTCACAAGTGCATAGACGTCTGCTGGAACACCTTGAAGAATGATGTTTGTTGCCTTGACATCAGCTTCATATTGAAGTTTCTCGGGTGCTGACAGTTCAGGAACTCTCTTTCTTCTCATTTCCCCATTTTCTTCAATCATTGGCCAAACAAGGGGACCATTTCTGATAGATTCAAGGATCAAGTAACCATTTTCTCGGTTTTCCATGTACAGCTCCATTCTACTTTTCCACGAGTCGTACATAAGCGTGTCCAACATTGGAGGTCTGTTATCGGCATCATTAAGGATAGCGAATTCGACAAGAGAAGACATTTTTGACTTTGTATGTTTAAGGATTATTGTTGGATCAAACGGTGGTAGAAAGAAATTGTGTTTTAATTAAGGTTGTCTTTTAAGTCTTGAGATTTGTTTAGTTCGGTTTCTATTAAACTTGACTAGATCGGTGGTCTCTGAAATGACTAGATCAGTTGTCTTCTGAAGATGACTAGATCAGTTGTCTCTTGAAGATGACTAGATCGGTTGTCTCTTAGAGATGACTAGATCGGTTGTCTCTGAAGATGACTATTTCAGCACTTGACTAGATCGGTTGATGAAGGATTCTGACTAGATCGGTTGACTAGATCGATTGATGAAGGCTTCTGACTAGATCGGTTGACTAGATCGGTTGATGAAGGCTTCTGACTAGATCGGTTGACTCACGAAACCCACTTTTTCAAAACTCAAAAAGACACGTTTTTTACGATTGTTTTCCAAAAAAATTTGTACCAAAAGTGTTACTAAGCCTATATGGACAAGAAAAGAAAATCTCAAAAAGATTCACTTTTGCTAAACTAAGACAAGCTCGAAGTATTATCGCGAAACTTGTTATTGCAGCTTGCTCTTATTTTATTTGGCAGGAAAGGAACTGGCGTCTCTTTAAAAATAAAAAAAATCGTTGGTTCAGGTTATCGATTGCATTAATTCCTCGGTTCGTCTCAAGCTTTTAACATGTTCTTTTAAGAAGTCGAATGCGATCCAAGACCTAATTGATCGTTGGAAGTTGCCGGGATCTCTCATTGGTATTTCATGATTATGGCTGTTTTGTTGTTTTTGGTTTGTTGCTGCTCTCGGTGGAAAGGAGTAGTTATAGGTCTTTGTTGCATTAAATGGTATTTTCCATTTGGTGTAATAGCTGATGTCTAGTTAGGCTCTCGCTAAGTGGCATGTCACTTTTGGCGTTTAGAAGTTCAAGCTGTTTAGCTTGAGGTTAATGTGATACCTCAACCACATTCCATTATACTTAATTGTTTTTTTGGTGTAATATAATTTACCGGAGCTGAATCCCCTTTACCAAAAAAAAAGACTCACTTTTAGCGATTTTTTTATGAAAATTTTTGTACCAAAAGTGTTACTAAGCCTATAGGGACAAGAAAAATGAAAACTTTAAGGTTTTCAAGCCGAAAAATTTAAAATCAAGATTTTGACCTTTATAAAGCTTACAAACACAAATGACAAAAAAACTAAGAGATTTTTCTATGAATCTAAGCACACACACCTATATCCAAGGATACTAGATCAAAGCTACCTATGTAGATGATCCTTTAGTGTGGATTTTAAGCTTAAAAATTAAGAAAAAATCAAAATACGAATGGTATTTAGAGGAAAAACTACACTAAAACTTTATCAAACACAATATCTAAACACACCACTCTATGGCTCTTGATACCAATTGTAGAATAGTGATAATCACTTAACACATACACGAAATATTTAGCAAGAAAGGTTAGATAGAGAAAGACTTTGGGAGGAAGGTTTTAGTGAGAGAAATATGAGAGAAAACACTTAGATTACTATGTGAGAAATAAAACCAACCAACCACCTCTCCAAGGCATGGAGAGGTGTATAAATACTTACATGTGGACTTGGGCTTGGGCCTTCATGGGTTTGTCCATGGGATTTAGCTAACAATCCTAGTAAGTTTCCAAAAATTAACTTAACTAGCTAACTACAATTATCTATGGAAGTGACAGACACTTTCGTGTTCTTAACAAAGCTCCAGAATGCGTGCCTTTTAGTTAACTTTCACCAAGTACTCCATAATTACTGCAATTCTCAAATATAAACGATTAAGTAACAATTCTTTGCAATAATTATACAAAATGGGTTAATTACATGGGATAAATGATGCTATAAAAGTGACGTTATTTGATGTCATCAAAAGTTGTTAAGAAGCTAAAAGCCCTGGAAACTTCCCTAAACAAATTAGGTTGGAGCAAGGGAAATGTTTTTGATAGAGTTAAAAACCTAAAAAGTCAGGTTCAGAATGTGTAGGGTAAGATTGATAAAGATCCTCATAATTAACATCTAAGAATTCAAGAAACAAAGCTTCTTGAGGAGTATGTGGAAGTTGTATCTGATGATGAAAAACTTCTTTATCAACAAGCTAAAATCAAGTGGTTAAGTGAAAAGGATGGAAACACCAGTTTCTTCCATAAGATCTTAAAAGGTAAAGCAAACAAAAGTAAGGTTTTTTCTATATGTGATGAAGCTGGGTTAAGATATGAAGGAGATTTGGTTGCTCCTCAGTTCTTAAACATTTTGAAGACTTTCTTGGAAAGATTTCAATGGTCTATGAGTATTGATAGTAGTGATCATTTTGTTAACACTTTGAACCATGAGGATGCTGGAAACATGGTTAAAGATGTGACTGATGTGGAGATTAAGGAAGCTTTATTTGATATTGATGACTCAGAAGCTCCATGACCAAATGGTTTCTCATCTTCCTTCTTTAAAAAAGCATGGTCTATTATTGGTCCTGAGGTTTGTAATGCGGTTAAGGAATTCTTTGGAAAGCTTCTTGGGGAACTGAATGCCACACTTGTTACTATGATTCCTAAGATCTAAAATCCTAACAAGGTATATGATTTTCACCCTATAGATTGTTGCAATGTACTATATAAGTGTATTAGCAAGGTTATTACTAACAAGATTAAGCCAATTCTTGGAATTCTTCTTAGTAGTAACCAAAGTGTATTCATACCTAAAAGGCAAATCTATGATAATATACTTCTAACTGAGGAGCTAATGAAGGGGTACAATAGGAAAAGTGGACCAAAAAGAGTTGCATTCAAAAAGCATATGATACGGACTTTTCTTGGCACTATTTTGGAGAAATTTGGTTTCCACATGAAAATGGTAAATTGGATCATGCAATGTATGTCTACCACAACCTTCAGTTTAAGTATTGATGAGGATAGGATTGGCTATTTCAAAGGTGGGAAAGGATTAAGACAGGGTAACCCAATGTCCCTTTATCTCTTTACATTGATTATGAAGGTGTTTACCATATTAGTTAGAAGGCGAGTTGCAAGAAATCCTAGTTTCCAATACCATTTTGGCTGTAATGCTATGAAGATCACCCGTGTCTGTTTTGCTGATGAACTTCTAGTCATGTGTCATGGTGATGTGGGATCTGCTATGAAGATCACCCATGTCTGTTTTCCATATATATATATATATATATATATATGGCAGGTTCCTGGCTCTCTGTAAATCTTCACGTTTAGGAGCATTGCCTTTTGAAAACAGATTTCTTTCGTGCAGGTTTTTCATGTTCCCATTGGACGACAGTTTCAAGTATATATGAAAGTAGCAATCTAAAAAGTAATTCTAACCTGTATTATGCCATCAAAATAGCCAACGTATAGTGTTTCAACATCCACAACATCTGATGAAGTGGCATCCGACAGATGGCACATAATGTTTGTGGCACGGCCTTAAAATCAATACTTTTTTCTTCTAATATTATGATTTTAAAAGTTCCAATTACATGGGATGTACCTTAGTGGTTTATTCCGTTAGACTTCTCTTTTTCTTCATTTGTTTCACGATGAAAGAGTGTACTCTTTGTTAATTTGTTGTCGACTTCATCTGCTACATCATTGTTATAGCTTCATACCCTATTGATTCCTATACCAACAACTTATACAGTATAAGTTAAAACAGGATTAGATTGCCCAAGTTGAGAAAAACATTCACGTCTTTGGGGTTCGGTTTAGCTTATCTATGAGAAAAGTTCTTTTTTAAAAATAAGTCATTTAATTAGTTTTTGACTTATATACCATATGAAATACTTTCTACCTGGTTACCTCAACTGATCCTTTATTCTTAAATAAACATATTTTATCTCAAGATTTTGAGAGACAGTGTGCCAATATGTTACCTTTGCCTGATGCTTTTGTAAGGAAAAGAATCTATAAAAAGTAGTTGTATGGAATGGTAGTAGCAGGCCGCTGCAAGCTGCTGCAGGCCGCTGCTAGTTGTTGCAAGACGCTGCAAGCAGCTGCAGGCCGCTGCTAGCTGTTGTTGATAATCAAGTTTCGCGGCTTCTGCCTCACTGCCACCTCCAACCTGAAAGAAACATAAATAAATCTAGCTCTTTAAGAAAGAAGGGTTTTTTACATGAAATATACATACCTTAAAAACTGCTACGCCTCCTTACAGCCAAACGCCCATTTTCTGCTAAGCTAACCTTTTCTATTGCCATACGAAAGTTAAAAGTCTAAAATACTCAACAAAACAACTCTAATGCACATGATACATAGCATAAAATATTTGTAACCATGATGATGAATGAATAAGTAATTTCAGATATGCAGGATGGCGAACCGCGATTCTTTCTTTCCATCATGATAAATGAGATATAATTAAAATCCCAAGAAATATCACATTTTTTGTGAATAAAATCCCCATATCATATTTTTACAAACCTAACTTCATAGACATTTCCTCAAACAGTTGGTGTGCAAAGAATATCATCGATCAAATGATTATGAATTCAAATCATAATTTCATAGCAAATCAAATATATTCAATTAATAAATAAATCATGAACTGATATTAAGAGAATTTATAAACTTACACTATGTATGTAGATAAAACCCAAATTAATTTGCTCGAATCATAATGTGCTGCATATGTTACCTACAAAAAAATGAAACGAATACTATTATGCCAGGATACCTGGTTGTTTTAATTCCATGGGGCTAAATGGGGTTATTACCTGATTGTTTGAAAGTTAAAAGTCTAAAATACAGCCAAACACCCATTTTCTGCTAAGCTAACCTCTTCTATTTCCATACGAAAGTTAAAAGTCTAAAATACTCAACAAAACAACTCTAATGCACATGATACATAGCATAAAATATTTGTAACCATGATGATGAATGAATAAGTAATTTCAGATATGCAGGATGGCGAACCGCGATTCTTTCTTTCCATCATGATGAATGAGATATAGTTAAAATCCCAAGAAATATCACATTTTTTGTGAATAAAATCCCCATATCATATTTTTACAAACCTAACTTCATGGACATTTCCTCAAAGTGTTGGTGTGTAAAGAATATCATCGATCAATTGATTATGAATTCAAATCATAATTTCACAGCAAATCAAATATATTCAATTAATAAATAAATCATGAACTGATATCAAGAGAATTTAGAAAACTTACACTATGTATGTAGATAAAACCCAAATTAATTTGCTCGAATCATAATGTGCTGCATATGTTACCTAAAAAAATGAAACAAATACGATTATGCCAGGATATCTGGTTGTTTTAATTCCATGGGGCTAAATGGGGTTATTACCTGATTGTTTGAATTCCATGGGGGTTAAATGCTCTAGGCTGTAATGGCATAACCGCAACAACCATTCATCTTCAGCTTTTAATGGATACTTGTAACTATGTCTTGTTTGTATGCGCAACAGGGTTTTGTACATATGGCTCTTTTGTGTAGAACAGCTTTATAGAATACAAACCCTAATAAATTAAGGGGCTGTATCTTTTAGTATAATAGATATGATAAAGAATAAATAAAATATGTGCTCCCGATTTAATCCATTTATTAATAAAAGAATTACATCAATCGGAGTTTTTTATCAAATTGCGAATATTAAGAATTCTAAACTTGGGGATCGCAATTAGAATGCTATGATTTGCCAACGTAGTCAAAATCGTCCGATTTTTATTAGTCAATAACATGCAAAATTGAATCAATTTAGTCAAAATAAAAAATTTTTGGGTGGAGAAAAATGATGGTGAAAAAACAAAACCACCTAAAAATATATGTTCAACTTTGATGACGAAAAAAACTGAAAAAGAGAAGGTAATAAATAAAATTGTAGTGGTTTTTTAATTTAAATAAAAAGATATGAAGTTAAGTGTAAATTTATAAATTTCCAATTTTTTTGTTAAACGTTTAAAAAATAAACACATAACCCCTTTAACCATTATAACCCTATACTTTTATATTTAAAATACAACAAACGTAAACAATTTTTTACTTCCAAACAAAGATTTACCAGTATCTAATCACATACCAAATCTACCCGAAGACTTTTGGTGGATTTTTTAATTGGCGATCTGAAATCATGTTGTACAACCAAATAGAAAAACACCGAAACACATATTATTATTTTTTTCTTTTTAATACGTACTAAATAACATTTAAAATTCTCAAAAAGTTTTTATCTATTGACATGTGTGTATGCCTATAAATCATATACAACAACCTGAGCCACTTTTATATCTTAAAAAAACAGTTGAGACGAAAACTAGTAAAACTTCTTTTTACATTCGTATATATATTGAAGATATACAATTGGTAATTTTTTGTTTGATCAAAACATATTATATGCACGAAACATAATACTTATTTGAGTTTTTAGATTTCTATATTATATAAATATTAACGCTTTTGATAACTCAATTTGATGCTTTTAAATTCGATTACGTGGCTAAAATTTTACATGTTTTAACACAAAGTATGACCATGAATCCTAAGTATACATTCATGCAACTATAATAATAAAACATATATACAATATCAAGTGCATACCCAACGGTAAGAATACTAGCGTTTCAAAGTGGAGGTCAATGGTTCGAATATAACGAGGAGAAAATTAATCCCTTGTGGCCTTGGAGGTTCACTTGAGCCGACTTCGGGCTACCTAAAAAGGTAGTTTCGCTGGGATTAGTCGGCTCACAATGTCGAGTCAGAAAACAGGTAAATCAAAAGAAAAAAACCATTCATCTTCAGCTTTTAATGGATACTTGTAACTATGTCTTGTTTGTATGCGCAACAGGGTTTTGTACATGTGAGACAAAGCTTTTAATGATACAATCCCAATAAAACAAGGGGCTGTATCTTTTAGTATAATAGATTTGATAAAGAATAGATATATTATATGCTCCCGGTTAATATTCATTAATAAAAATTGCTTGTTCATTGATTGGAATTTTTAACTTTAATTTAGAACATTCTAATTTTGAAAGTTAATTATATGCAAACATTAATTCCAACCTTTAAAGATATAAAATCAAAATTAAAGATTCAAACATTCAAGCATCCAAAGTACATTCAAGCATTCAAAATCAAACATTCAAATATATTCATTACAAACATAAGAAAAAGATAATCTAAATAAAATCAAACATTGAATGCCATTAAAAAATGCTAGTTAATCAGCAATATTGTAAACATCTCCATAGTAAAGGAAGACAACCATGGCTTCAAAATAAAGCCAACTTATTATGAGCAATGTCCCATATGAAACAAAACCACCAACATATTCAAAACAAACAAATTGTTCCATGCAAGTTACTTGGTTAAAAATAATGACTGAAATAAAAAACCATGAAGATGCATTGTGGTTCCAGCTCAAGGATCTTTCTTGTTCTTTACTTGTACCATGGTATTTTCCTCCTCATCTTCAGTGCCATTATCGGATAAATCAATGACCACATGTTTGCGTTTCTTTTCACTTACTGAGCTTTGACCACTGTTTGAGGCATTGCTCTCACTTGACGGGGAATGGAGGTCCAAGATTCGTGTAAGACTGAGATCAACAACCCTAGAAGCTTTCATTGGAACCGATGGAGTTGCAAAACCCTCTTCGACATCCTGCCATTTTTGATAATAACGTGTTATACAATGATCATTATAGAGTATATGGAAAAGCATCAAAACACACCCGTTGCTTCATCTTCTACCCCTACTTGTGGTGCTAGTCGCTTGAAATTAGACATTGAGAGTGGTTTTGGAAAGTATATGGAAAAACGAGAAGGGATCAAGAGTACTGAAGTTGATATCTATTTACGTGATGGGACTGAAAGAAGGGATGAGAAATTTGATGTCTTAGGTTGGTGGAAACAAAATTCGGAGAAACTTCGTGTACTTTCTCAAGTAGCTAGGCATGCGCTAGCAAAGCCAATCTTTACGGTTGCCTCAGAGTCGGCATTTAGTATCGGTGGTAGGGTTATTGATAAGTTTAGAAGCTCTCTTACCCCAAAAACCACGGAAGCTTTAATTTGCACTCAAGATTGGTTACGGTCCACACCGGCTGATGTTGAAGATATGCAAGTTAACGGCCAACAACTCGAAGACCTTGTGGAAAATTTGGCTAAAATTGAACTTGGTAAGAGTTTATATATTCAACTATATAGTATTTTCTTTTTGGTTAATGATCCCTGCTGCAAGCATACCTGTTCTTATCAAACATTTCATGTGCTTAATATATATAAATGGCAAATTGCACACAATACCTGTTGTTATCATATATGTTTGTTAAATGAATTTTTTGAATGTTTGTTACAATAACTACTGTTATCAAATATGAGTAGCACATAAGATATTTTATGACATGAGTATGGTTTTTCCTCTTTGCAGCAGGGATCATTAACCTTTTTTTGTTTGCTATTGACTATATTATATTTTTGTAGAGGTTTTTTCAACTGGAAAAAAAATCATATAACGAGTCTCCAATGAATGAAGATTTGAACTAGTGCAAAGACTAAGAAGACAACAAGCAAGTGATGAAACGTTATGTTTTCAAACTTTTGGTTATATTGATCACGTAACGGTGCATGTAATTTTGAATTGTGTCTCTACATGTAACTTATACTTGTAATCATTTGCTTTTAGTCTTTGAGCATTTAATCAATTATGAAACTTATCATCCCTTTTTAGTTAATTAGAGTTGGTTATATGCATTGTTATAATAGTGTGTTTACATTAAGCCCAAGATTACCATTGGGTTCAAGCCCAAAATTAAAAATTGGCTAAATGTGGTGCGGTGCGGTTAAAACCCGCAAAACCCACATTTAAAACCGAAAACCACAAAAACCGAAACCGCAAAAACCGCATGGTTTTGGTTTCTACTTTTATAGAAACCGCAAATGTGGTTTTGGTTCGGTTTTAGTCAAAAACCGCACCAACCCGCATCATGCTCACCCCTAGAGTAAAGCATGATCTTTAAGCACAGGTTAAGCATAAATATCATAATACCTCATCCATAAAAAAAAACCTTTTTAAAGTACAGTAGTTATTATAAATATATACAACAAGCAGGGTTACCCGCGCGTTGCTGCGGGACGTTAATTTTTCGCGCGTTGTTGCGGGCCATTGTTATTATTATTATATTTTTTTTAATTTTGTGCGGGTTTATTTTTTCGGTCTCATGTTTAATAGTTTGTTTTTTTCTTATATGGCCTTATGTGTTGGGCCTCATGTTTAAAGGTTTCTTTTTTGGTTATATGTTTTTTTTGTGCAGGTTTATTTTTTCGGTCTCATGTTTAATAGTGCGGGTTTATTTTTTCGGTATCATGTTTAATAATTTGTTTTTTTTCCTTATATGAGTTTATGTCCCGCGCGTTGTTGCGGGGCGGTAAAAAAAATTATACTTTTTTTTGTTTTTTTTTTGCGAATTTTTTTTTGTCTCATGTTTAATAGTTTGTTTTTTTATATGGGCTTATGTGTTGGGCCTCATGTTTAAAGCTTTGTTTTTTTTGCTATATGGGTTTTTTTTTTAAATGACACTGTTTAATGCAATTTAAAGTTGTACGTTTGTGACTATGTCGATTATTTTAAAGTTGAATCGGTACTTTTGTAATATTTTCCCCCCCTATTTTGTGCCAAAAATTAAAAAAAATTGAGCCGGCCCAAACCATTGTACAGTAGAAGCTAGTGCTTCTACTGTACAATGGTAAATGTATGTATTATAATTAGAGGGAATGTTTGTAATATTTTATTATTAAATAAATATTTTATTATTAAATTCGGGTTAAAAAAGGACGCCTTTGATATTTTTATTACTGTATAAATTTTGCCCGACCCGACCTGACCCGGGTTTGCCCCATCTCTCTCACAAAAGTTGACCCGCCTAAACCCATTACTGCCTCTTTCTATTTTTTTTAGAGAAGTGCTACATCCACATAAATTTTACATAAACAAATCCACATAATGATGTGTCAATCAATTATTGGTAGGGGTGTTCGCGGGGCGGTTCGGTTCGGTTAGTTGAATGATTTAAACTATCCGTCGCGGGGCGGGTAATTAATTTTACTATCCGTCGCCGAACCGTACTAGGCGGGTAACCGGACATGCGGGTACCCGAAGTGAGCGGTTACCCGCGGTTCGGGTCACGGTTAACCGTTTTTGATGTTTAATAGAGTTTAACCGTATAAAAAATAACATAGTCCAGAACATAAAATGTATTTCTAGTAAAATTAAATGACGTTGAATTTAAAAGTCATATAAAACTTAAGTATTTTGTTACAATAATTGCATTCAAATATTCATATATAACGTATTAACAAAAAAATATTACTCAACGTTATAGATTACGATCACATTAATCAATTTTCACACATAGATTTTTACAANTGTTACTTAGCTTTAGTTTAGATTGTTATATTATTTGTTCATACCATGAATTGGTTAAACATACATCTCGAATCTACATATTTTGTAAGCAAAGTTTTTAAAAACGAAAACAAACCTGTAAATTATTCAACCCCCCTTCTAGTTTTCACACTTAAAAGACGATGTTAAAGATACCTTAAATGAGTGATTAAAACAATAATGTAAAATATCTAAAATACCCTTATTATAAAAATAAGATAAGTTACAATTTTAACCATTTTTATCCTTTTTATCCAAAAACACTTTTTATTTGATCCAATCTATATATATGTATATATACATATGTATATATAGAGATTGGATCAAATGAAAAATGTCTTTGGATAAAAAGGGTTAAAATTATAACTTATCTTATTTTTATAAGAGTAAATTGGAAAAATGGTCCTTGTGGTTTGGCCAAATTGTAGATTTGGTTCGTCAAATTTCGAAATTGCAAAAAACGTCTTTATTTTCAAGGTTTGGTTCCACTTTTGGTCCTTGGTCGACTTGAAATGACTAAAATACGCCTCTGCAATTTGGCCAAACCACAAGGACCATTTTTGCAATAATAAAAAAAATTAAAATTAATTTTTTTTTATTTTGGTTTTAATTTACGAGCAATAATAAAAAAAAATTTAAAATTATAAATTTTTTTATTTCGGTTTAAGTTTACAAGCAATAATAAAAAAATTTTAAAATCTTATTTTTTTATTTCGGTTTCAGTTTACAAGCAATAATAAAAAAA
>BQNB010107226.1:0-23215 GCA_026074375.1 Tanacetum coccineum | reverse complement strand
GATGCCTGTGGAAGCAAAAGTTGATGAGAAAGATGAACAGAGTACTAAGCTTGATGATAGTACTGCTGGTGAAGCAGTTACTACTGCTGGTGTTGAAGATAGTGCTGCTCCTACAACTATTGAGGAAATCACTTTGGCTCAAACACTTATTCAGATCAAAGCATCTAAGCCTAAAGTTGTTACTACTGCTGCTACAACAACAACAACTACAAGACCCAAGGTTAAAGGGGTAGTAGTACAGGAGCCAAGTGAGTTCAGAGTTCTACAAGAAGCACAACCTTCAATTTCTAAAGACAAAGGAAAAGGTATCATGGTTGAGCCTGAAGTTCCTTTAAAAAGAAAAGATCAAATTGCTCTTGATGAACAAATTGCAAGAGATATCCAAGCTAAGTTGGATGCTGAATTAATAAAAGAACAAAAGCTAGCAAGGAAACAAGAAGAAGAAGCTAACATAGCATTGATTGAGTCATGGGAAAATACACAAGCTATGATGGAAGCTGATAGATTGTTGGCTGAAAGACTTCAATCAAAAGAAAGAGAGGAGTTAACAAATGAGGAAAAAGGAAAGCTTTTTATGGAACTAATGGAGAAAAGAAGAAAACATTTTGCTGTATTCAGAGCACAAAAAAGAGAAACAGACCTCCTACTAAGGCACAGAAGAGAACTCAAATGTCTACCTATCTTAAGCACATGGGTAGATACACATATAAACAGCTGAAGGGAAAGAGTTTTGATGAAATTTAAAAGTTGTTTTAGAAGGAAATGAAGAGGGTAAATACCTTTATGGCTATGGGTTCTGAGGTACAGGAAAGCAAAGAAAAGACAGTAGAAGGTAGTGAAGAAAAAGCTAAAGGCAGCAGAAAGAAGATTCTTGGAAGGAAAAGAGCAGGAAAAGAGAAACAACAAGAATCCTTAAAGAAACAAAGAATAGTAGAAGACAAAGAGTCAGATGAAGTTGAAGAAGTTAGTGAAGATGATGAAGATGAGCTAAAGAAGCATTTAGTGATTAAAAGGGATGAAGATAGAGCAATTGATGCTATACGTCTTGCTACCAAACTACCAGTAATTATTGATTACAAGCTTCATAAAGAAGGTATGTTGGTACATTATGAATTGATAAGAGGAGATGGAACTTCCAAAAGATACTCTTCAATGATAAGGATGCTACAAGGAATAGACAAAGAAGACTTGGAGGCTCTTTGGAATATAGTAAAGGCAAAGTATAGTGATATAAGGCCTGAAGATGAATTTGAAAGAGTGTTATGGGGAGATTTGAAAGTTATGTTTGAACCAGACAAAAGAAGTGATGTATGGAGAATTTTACAAGGATACAGGGTAACTATTTGGAAGTTGATTGATTCATCTGGAGTTCACTTTGTAAGGTTTAATAATCTCCACGTTTTTATGTTGGTTGAAAAGAGATATCCCTCACACCAAATACCATCACCAATATGCTAAACAAGAAACTTCAATCTGATCATCAAAATAAGATGTGTTATCAATGCTGAAGCTTATGGTAAAAGCAGTGAAAAGAAAATGAAAAGTTTGAATGCAATTCTTCCTGAATGTGATGAAGACTCTTTAAGAAGAAAAACTTGAAGTTTCAGAAGGATTGACCATCAAGTTTAGGGAGGATTGTTGGGTTCTTAAAAGATTCATGGATTTTTAGAAGTTATGCCTGCTCAGGTAACATATGGAAATTATGCTAAGTGGTTAGTACTGGTAGTATATTGTACCATTGCTAGTTACCACTGTTTGTTATAGTTTCAGTTCTAATTAGCATTAAAGTGTGTTATGCGTTAGTTGAAGTTAAGACTGCTCAGTGTTGAAGACTAAAATATAAGCTAAGTAGTTAGTATTGTTAGTAGTAAAAGTTAAGACTGCTAGTACAAGTTACTACTGTTAGTATATATTAGTACTATTAGTACTAATATTACTACTGCTTATGTTTATTAGTTGTGATTGGTTGGTTGCTGGTGGTAAATATTATACTGTTTGAAGACTTTCTACTGTTAAGAGGGATAAAGAGCAGTTAAGAGATAAAAGAATGTGTGGAGAACATGAATACGTGGAAGATTAAGTGTTGAATTATTTTTGTACAAGATATAATGTATTTTATTTTAGAAGATTACGTTTATGTTTAGAAAAGATTGAGATATCTTAGGAATATATTGTAAGCCGACTAGGACTCCTTAGTCTATAAAAGGAGGCTCTAGGGCATTAGTTGAATATCTCAATAACATATCTTCACAAATACACATACACAGATCCAGAGATTAAGAGTCTTGTAAGCTTCAAGGTTGTAACCCTAGTACTAAGATAGAGTACTCGTATTATTATCATTAATAATATTGAAGCGTTTTGTTACATCGTTTTGTTCATTCATATTCACTGTTTCATTGATATATCTTCTAGATATTAAAGAGTAGATTCCGCATACTCTTTGATATACACACAAAGTTTCTACTATTGTTATTTTGGATTTATCCAAGGTAACATACTCTTTACAAGGTAAGGAATCGATCTAGGATTGGGATCAACAGAAAGTATGGTTAAAAACCTAGAGAATGTGGCTGGTAAATTTTTGATGTATCCAAGGTTTGTACAAGTCTTTTTGAATCAACAACTTGAAGGGATGTTAAGTCATAACAGAATTTATGTTACACCCTCTCACACTAAGAAGATTTTTAGAAACATGAGAAGGGTAGGGAACGGTTTTTCTAGAAAGGAAACACCATTATTCAAACAATGGTGGTTACAGAACAAGCAGGAATAATGGGTTAAAGTTCAGCAAATCCCACTGATCCCCTCACCACCACCATTATTCAACCATTCTTTCTTAACCTCAAAGAAACAAAATAGGAAAGCCAAAGAGAAGTACAGATCAGATACCTTAGTCTAGTGGTACTACTAAACATGTAGAGATGAGGCTGTCTATAAGAGTTGGATGACTGTTTGGTTTGAGGCGTTGCCACTACTGCTTTCTAGCTTTAGACGACAGAGCAAAGACAGTGGTAACATAATCAGACCTATCCAAGGCTACACCTAATGAAGTTGGTTTCCCATATGAACTACTTCATGGTGGTGGTCCCAGGCGCCAAGAAAACCATGGAGGTGTTAATATTGCTCAAAAATGGGTTTTGAGAATTTATCTAAACTTCTAATGATCCACTGCTCGCAAGAGGTAACACATTTCGAAGTGGTGAGGATAGTCTGAAACTTAATGACTTGATGGAATTATGTACCAATTTACAAATAAGAGTTTTAATTTGGAGAGGACAAAAGAGATCACTTCAATCTAATGAGATTGAAAGTTGAAAATGAGGGTCAAGTGGCCTTGAGAAGAAGAAGAGGTCAAGGAAACTCAAGGGCTTAAAGACTATACAGGGTTGGTTTAATGCTAGGTAGGCTTATTGTATGGGATAAAAGGACTCTTGATGATCTTAGGTTAATGCTGCTCAGGTTTGTTGTTATGCTGCTAGCTTAAGTTAGTGGTTGTTGTTCATTAACTTTAATGAAAAATATGCTAAGTAGTTAGTGCTGCTAGTATAAAGTTAGTACTGCTAGTTCACAGTTACTACTGTTAGTATATATTAGTACTGCTAGTATAAAGTTAGTACTGCTAGTGTAAAGTTAGTACTGCTGGTGAAGATTGAAGAAAATATTCTAAGTAGTTACTACTGCTTGTGCTCAGTTAATGTTGCTGGTGTATAAGTTACTACTACTCAAAGATTAAGACTGCTGAAAGAGTTTCTACTGTCAGAGAAAGGATAA
The DNA here is from genome assembly GCA_026074375.1 of Tanacetum coccineum. Classification (NCBI taxonomy): domain Eukaryota; kingdom Viridiplantae; phylum Streptophyta; class Magnoliopsida; order Asterales; family Asteraceae; genus Tanacetum; species Tanacetum coccineum. Next base: position 19,441 of record BQNB010107226.1, on the reverse strand, counting down.
AGACAGAAGAAAGGATAAAGATTGTTTGGAGATCAAGATTACTTATGTGATAAGTATTAGTTATTTATAGAATAGATCATAGAGAATATTCTAAGTCTTAGGAATATATTGTAAATTGACTAGGACTCCTTGGTGTATAAAAGGAGGTCCTAGGGTATAGAGTTTAATTCCCCCCCCCCCCCCCCCCCATTTAAGATATCTCACGTACAGTATTCACCAAAACAAGTCATTCATATATATTGTCATAGCTTCAAGGTTTTTTAACCCTAATACTAGGAGAGTATTCGTATTATTCTTTATAAATATGGAGTTTTATTGTTTGTTGAATTGTGATCTTGTGTTACTGTTTCATTAAGAATTCTTCTAATATTAAAGATTAGATTTCCGCATAATCTTTAATACACTTAACAAAGATTCTACTATAGTTGTGTTAGATTTATCTAATATAACTAAACCTTAAACAAGCATAAGGAATTCGATCTATTTAAGTGGAATCCAACAAGAGGTATTCTACAAACAGGCGGAGACATATATTAAAAAAGTAAAAAAATGTATGGGATGCCATTTGCTTATGTTTATATTAGAGTCAAGAAAAGAAAAAGAAAGAGATTGATGTAGAGTTGTGTAGAGTTTGTATATTTCTCGAGGTCTTGGTTAGCAAACCCAAAACCCAACGTGTATTCTTATAAATAATTAGCTAACCCTTCCACTCCAAATTCACCCAAAGTCACCACCAAAATGTATCCTATCCTATCCGTTTCCATTATATATTATCTTACACCTACACCCCACAACCCTTTAAAAGACCTCTTTGACAGTAATGAATAATGCTTACGCCAAGCGGTGGAGGTTTGATCCTTTACCAAGCCTATGGTAATTTATATGCTATGACATGTAATGAGTGTTGATTTTTTGTTTCTCTATTATGTTATAATTTATTATACACCCGAGTGAAAGAGAGAATCCCAATCACTTATGTGAGGTGCTAGTGTATGCTTTCCGTGCTTTTAATTACGAGGTCTAGAAGGTTGTGTTGTAAAATGCTTTTAAAGAGTAGGTTAAATGACCCTCATATTGCTATTGTCTAGGTAGAAAAGCCCATTTGCTTGAGAACAAGCAAATCTCAAGTGTAGGGGTATTTGATAAGGTGTCATTTTATACACTATTTTGGGTCATTTAACCTCCTAAATCATGCAAATATGCTCAGATTATGTGCTTAATGGTTTGTTTTTAGGTTTTTAGCACTTGAATGGCATTTAGAGGAAATACATGTGGTGATTGGGCTCATTTAGAGAAGAAATGGATGAGATTACGGACTTACATCAAGATTCACCAAGAAGTATTGTTCTCAGAGCATGGAGACAGCTTCGCAAGCATAAAGCAACGCCGTCTATCTGGTGATGGTGTCTGGATATTGGCTATGGCGTCACAACGTAGCCGACTTAAAGTGAATCTAGAACCATCTACGTGGCGACGACATCAGGAGCATAAAGCGACGTCGTCGCGTTGATATGCCTATAAATACAAAACCGTTTTTAGGGTTTTAGTGTGTAACTTTTGGGATAACTTTTTATAACTTAGGGAGACGAAACCTAGCTCTTGTAGCAACTTCATAGGTCGTATTTAGGGCCTCAAAACCCTATTGTACTACCTTGGATCCATGTTTTAATTCAAGTAAGGTCATTTATCATTTATCATTCAATATGTCTTTTGTTTTTTTTTCTTGTTTTTCTTGTTCTCCAATTTTTATTTTCTGTGTGATTGATTTTCTTCTTACTTCCTTTATACCTTGCGATGGCTAAACCTTCTTTTGTGTTTGCTTATATTGCATTAAAAGTCAAATTGTAGACCCTTTTACTGTTGCTTCTTGTTGATGAATGTGCGCGTTAGGCCTTAGAAAACCAGCTTTTGTCTGTATCGTTGTTGACACGTCCAAGGAAACGCGAGTGCGTAGAAAGGATACCATAGGGTAACAGTCTTCATACTAGCTTGCCCCTTATATGGTTGATCCATCTTAAGGTATTTCACACGCATTTAATATACTCTTAGAGGCCTTGTAATAGTCTTCATACTACCTTACTTGTGCTTTGCCTTAACGGAATATTAAATAGACGGCGAATTCGTGTAATTCGTTCATAACTTAGGAAATACTTACACATTACATCACAAGTGTGACAAGGCAACATGATTAGGAGAAAAAATCTGATAAGTAATGCATGATTAAGTAAATACATTTAATTATCATAAAGTTATCACCAGTAGATTAGATATTAGTTTAGTTATTAGTTAAACAACCACCTTCGAACCATAGATTTTCCTGCTTTCTTTAATCTATAAAAATCAAAATAATCTTCTCACAACCTAGAATTATGTGTAGGACCATGGATCAAGCCTTCCCATCCTATTCTTAGAGAACGGATAAACCGAGTCTTTCCTATACTACTACTACAACGGTTAGGTACTCTGCCTAGGGAGTTGTAAAACTTCTTGTTGAAGTCCTACGACGATCACATCAAAACCCAAATTTATCTAAGCTCCCGTATTCTTGAAACAAGATGAAAAAATGTATTGTTTTTGTGTGTGTGTGTGTGTGTGTGTGTGTATGTGTTCATCCGAATGAAAGGAAAAGAGAGAAAGAGAGGATTTTCTTGGTGTGTGTTTTTGGTGTTTGTGTATGTGTTTTCGAAATGCAAGATATGGACAAGGTTGTAGGAGACATGGTTGCTAAAATGGTGCCATCTTGTCTACTATGGGAGCCGGTTGAGTATGGGATCCAAGGGAGGGGATCCTATTTGATTTTTGTCTCTTGTCAGGATTTGGTAAAGTGCTTAGTTCGTAAGTAACGTTATCCCGATGGTGCAAGTTTTTTTAAGTAAGTTTTAAAAATAAGTTTAGTAGTCTTAAAATATCAAAAGAAATAAATTCCTAGAAAAATGTTTTAATTTAGTATAGACGATAATTTGTCGTGCCGGGACGCGTTGTTTGACGTTTTAAGCTGATTGCGAGATAAATCTTTCGGTAAGTGATCAAGTAAAGATGTAAACTTTCAAAAAGAAGTAATTCAAGCATAAAGTGAACTATTGAATAAATAAATTATAGATTGACTACCGTTAGCACGGTAACTGATTTGACAGAAACAGCCAAAGTCAATAAATCAAAGGACTAAATAGAACATTATGAGTCTGGAAAATTGGCAAAGGTTACACTTTGCATCTCAAATAAAGCATATTCTATAATGGGAAAGGATGCGTTTACGCAAAGTGACCTTTAACTTAGTTTGACCAATAAGGGAGTAAAGCCCGTTATGTGATTAAAAACAATGTAAATCCGGATTTAGGTTAAATGAATACTTTCGTTTGATGGTATGTTGAAAGTATGTTCATACTAGGTTTATAAAGAAGTTTCGGCCTTGGCTAGAGGCGTTTGATAATAGAATTGATTTGGCATTTTGTTGAAAAATGAGAAGATTCATTTTTCAACCCTCTCTAGGTTTAAACCTCATTTGTAGTGTTTCCAAATGCTCAAAAAATATATACATATCTTTATTGAAGTTTTCACATGTGTCGGGTAAGAGGAAAGTCGACAAAATAAAATCTGTTAAAACAGATACCGTGAGTGACGCGTTGGCCACGCGTTGACGCGTGCCCAGCGCACCAGATTCACAAAATCCATTTTTGCGGATTTTGGCTAGCGTTTGTTATTTTACGTTTTGCTAGCGTTTATTTCTCATCATTAAAACATAAAGGAGATCCTAATCAATGTTGCAACAACAACAAATTATTGGAAGTTGATGTTTGGAATTAGGGTTTTGTTATAATATGTGGGTTTTGTGTTGAGTTTATGGTATTCGCTTTTGGGGTATACATGTTGCCGTTTTGCTACTTGTGCGACATAAATTTGTGTTCCTTTAAAAAAAAATTGGGTCGAATATTGATCATGTCATACATAACCCTTCTTGAACAAATTGTTATCAACTTGTGACATCAGTAATAAAGAAGACTCACAAAAACCTATTGTGGGGAGCGCATGCAACACATGACCACGTCAACTTGCATACAACACTCTTTCATAACGAGCACTAGACTCCCAGACATACTTTTCAAGTATGGTCTCATGATGTGTGCTTAAACACATATCATTTGTACCCTAGAAAACACACTAAAACGGACTAAAACACTAAAATATGAGTAATTATGTTGCAAATATATTTGTATTGTGTTTTTATGTCTTACAGGTACAAAGGATTGAAAACAAAGCAAAAAACGGTAATTTTCAGGTGACTTTCGACAAAGTTTTTACGTTTATCGAGGTTCAAACGAAGTCGTTAATATACCACGATCACACCATTAGAAAGAGCACGAAATTATGAGTCTATCGGTACCTTACTTAACCCCCGAACCTTTCTTATTTGAACCCTACACGTCCCTTTTTGAACCTTTAGCTTATATGAACCTGACCCAGGCCAAAACTAGCATAAAAGGAATATTGTTTCCTATAAATTATGATGAACGAGGCTATAGCAGATGGTAAATGTGGGAGTGTTTGAGTTTGTGACCAAAAGGTCACAAGTTCGAGCCTTGTTGTTGCCATTCTTGCTATTAACTCCTCGGCCACGTGGCAAGACACGTGGACACACGTGGCTGACACGTGGATCCACGTGGCACCCAGACCCGCCCGTTGACTGGCGGTCAACCACCGTTGACCGGTGGTTGACTGGTGGTCCGACATTGGTCCGGCGATGGTCAACAGTGGTCCGTCACCGATGACCGTCGGTGGCCACCGTTGACCGTCATGGGCCATCGTTGACCGCCACCGTTAACCGCGTTGAGCGATGGTCCGGTGGTGGTGACGGTGGACTTATAGGCCACGTGGCACCACTCACGTGGTGACACGTGGCACTACTATATGTTATATAATATCTGCAGGTTTGGGCTTGAGGTGGAAGTTTGGGTTTAGTTGGTGGCTCGTTTGAGGCTCGGAAGTGGCTCGGGGAATGGCTCGGATGTGCGATCCAAAGTAGTATCTTCTGGAATGACACGTGGCATTACACCATTGGCGGTTCGGCTGTCCCAGGTGCTGGCAATCCTAGGAATGGATCCCGAAGGCAATTAATGCCAATGATGAGGCGGTGATGATTGCATATAAATGGATGGCGTAACTCTAACGCACACACACCTTTTTCCTTATCAATTTTATATTCAACTTTTTCCTTTGAAAATCCTTTTTTTCTTTCTTTATGTTTTCTTAGAAGTAGTATAATTGTAATAGATTATTAGATTTAATTTTCAGCTTATTGTAAAAAGCTTTTCCAGCTTTGAGACTTATTGTAATAGTTTATTTGGTTAATGAAAGAAGATGTTTGAGGTTGGTATCTTTTTTATTTGCTTATTTTTTTGGCTTATTTCTTGTTTCTTTTCTATTCGAATAGCTTAATCAATAAGCTGTTTCGATTTGCTTATTTTTGTGGTTCGAATAAGCTGTCACCTTAGCTTATTTCGAATGCATATCACATAAACCTTGGTACTTAGTTTAAAATTTGGCTTATTCTTTTATTTTCTTTTCTTATTGTCGAAAAAACAAAGAAACAAAATAGCTTATTTTGTTTAGCTTTCTTCGTTTGCTTATTTGCTTATTTATTGCTCGATTCGAATGCTAAAAAGGGTGCCATGAGTCTCCTACTCGACTTATTCATTAAGTCTTGAGCACCTTTATTTTCGAGAGCTTTTAGCTTATTAGCTTATTTCATGTTTTATTTTTAGATCTAGCTTATTTCATTTAGTTTTCAAATAGATCTAGTTTTTATAAAAGTTTTAAAATAGCTTAATCATTTAGATCTTCTAGCTTTTGCTTTTCTATTTTAAAATACTTAATATTTTAAAATTAAAGTTTTTAGCTTATAGCTTATTCATATAGCTTATTTGTCTTAACCTTTTGCTTGTCTTATTGTTGATGAAAACTCATTCTACTTCTTTGGCGTGGAGCTTAAGGGTCTTTCAAGCTTATTTCTTATATAAAGTTTTAAGATTTTTAAGTATTTATCTAGCTAATTAGTGAATAAAGTTCATACCTTTACTAGCTAATTAGTTATTTAAGTATTAATCAAGTTTTAAGCTTTAGATTTTAAATAAGTTTATTAGATCGGGTGTTTTTTTTCATTCAATTCGGTTCATCATTCGGTTATATCTTCTTTCCCTTTTCAATACTAGTAGTTTATAATTATTTAGCTTAAAATGTTTATGTTTGATATTATGATTGTTGCTAGCTTAATTGTTATGATTAGTGAGTAGTTTATTAGTGCTTGCTAAGTGATTTGTGGATTGGAAATTAAGTGTGGATTGTAAAAAGGTTTGTTAATTAATAATCTTTGATTATTTAGATTTGTAGTTTGAATGTTTTAAAGGGCAAAATCCGGAAAAATAGTCAAACGACACATCTAGTAATTAATATCTTTTTAAGAGATTTTTGTCAAAATAAACAAACGTTGTGAGATAATTATCTTTTCTAAGGAAATTAATTCGTTAAGTAAAACATTAATTCACACTTGAGGAACTTTCCACGTCACTTAGCAAGCATATCTTTTTATATAGTTCTTTTCATTTAATTGTTTAGCTTATTTGTTATTTAGTATAATCTAGTTTAGTAGTTTTTAAAATTTAGTGTTAAATCAAAAACCAAAATTAAAAGACATTCAAGCATCAAATGAAACGCTTTCGTGAATTTCAAATTCATCTCTCGTTGGGACACGACATCCGGAGGATCTATTATTACTTTTCCTAAAGTAATTTTTATCCGACGTGATTACTATATTATATTACTCGACTAGTCGTTTACGACGAATCAGTTTTTGGCGCCGCTGCCGGGGAGAGTTGTACGATCTACACGTGGTGTTTGAAGTTAGTGCCTTGAAGATCCTTTCATCTTGAAAGTTTTATTTTCGTACTCATTAAAAATATAAAATCAAAAAAATATCCAAAAATATATTCTATTTTTATTTTATTTTCTTTTATATAAATAAAAATCCAAAAAATATTTTATATTTCTATATATATATATAAATAAAAAAAATCTTCGTTATCCTCTCAAGCGTTTAATTCTTATCTCTTTCTCTTCTTTTATTGTTTAATTCTTCACGATGTTCTTTTCTTCCTCTCATTCCCATGATCCTCGGACCATGGAGGATTTTTATCGACCGTCACTCATCGGTAGAGGAGGACCGATCGTTCCGACAACCGTTTCGGGAACCGATTTTGCATCGAAAAATCATATGGTTCAGCTGCTTTGATAGAATTGTCAATGTAATGGATTTAAAGATGAAGATGCAAATGAACACCTAGAAAAGTATTTATCTATTACCCAATTCATCAAGCAAAATGGAATTTCTCAAGACATCATCAATCTAAATCTTTTTCTATTCTCTTTAACCCACGAAGCTGAATCTTGGTTTTATACTCTTAAAACTCATTTTATTCATACTTGGGAAGAGATGGTCTCCAAGTTTCTTTCAAAATACTACCCATATTCTAGAGCGTTGCAGCTTAAGAAAGACATTTTGAATTTCCGACAATTGCCTTCTGAATCAGTATTTCAAGCTTGGGAAAGATTTAAATCATGTTTACGGAAATGTCCAGATCCTAGAATTTTGCTTGTCGATCAAATCCAAACCTTTTATTACGGAATCACAATGATTGATCGAGACAAAATTATGGTGGCTGCCGGCGGCAATATCATGCGTAAGACTCCTCAAGAAGCATATGATTTAATCGAGAATATGACACAACATCATTTTCAGTGGGACGCCGAAGTGTATCATGACACTACCACTGATATGAGTGCTCATTATTCTAAGACTACTTTCGCATCGAGTGAACAAGTTGAGGTCCTTGGAAATGACACTGGATACACAATTCAAAGTGTTCAACATCCACCAGGACCAGGTCATCCTAACACTTTTCACTATTCTTACTCTGATGAAAGTGATGAGGATGAACCTTCAGAAGTGTTACAAGTTCAGAAATCGATTAATCCCTTGAGTGGCAGTCCCACTCCTTCTCCTGACCCTGTAGTCGAGTCTCTCTCCCCTTCTCTCACTCCTTGCGGCGATAGTGACTTTCTTTTGGAGGAGACCGACGCATTTCTTCCTCTAGATGATTCAATACCACCGGCTATTGATAAGGGCATCGATGACTCGAAGGGAGATATTCTTTTTCTAGAAGGATTATTAAATGATGAAATCCTGAGAGATCTCCCTCTTTTAGAGCTTAATAATGATCCGGAGGGAGATATCCTTTTTCTTGAAAATTTATTAAAGAATGAACCTTTAGAGGCAAATAAGTCAAAGATCAATCCTCTTATTAGGGAACCACCGAATACCTTTTTAATGGGATACGAGGAAATCTAACTTAATTCTCATGAAAGGTTTAATTGATGACCATGTTCCAATCCCAAGGGTATCCGAGAAACCCTTGGATTCTCTTGATTGTATTTCCAAAACTTTCAAAATGACTATCACAGATCCTTTGTTTGACTTCGAGTGACACACTGACTTTCTACTTCATATCACCCTCGAACGAGTGGCCAGGTGGAGGTTTCCAATCGTGGTTTAAAAAGGATATTAGAAAGGACAGTAGGCGAGCATCAAGCAAAATGGGCCGATAAATTAGATGACGCCTTATGGGCTTTTCGTACCGCTTTTAAGACACATATTGGTTGCACTCCTTTTAAGCTGGTATACGGAAAAGCCTGGCATCTGCCCATCGAGCTCGAGCACAAAGCCTATTGGGCCTTGAAGTGGGCTAATTTTGATTTAAAAACTGCGGGTGATCACCGAAAAGTTCAACTAAATGAATTAAATGAACTTCGGGATCATGCCTACGAGAATTCTTTGATCTACAAAGAAAAGACAAAGAAGATACACGATGCTAAGATCAAAAACAGAGAATTCCATATCGGTGATCGTGTTCTTCTTTTTAATTCTAGATTAAAGATTTTCTCGGGCAAATTAAAATCCCGCTGGTCCGGACCGTTTACGGTTGCTGAAGTATTTCCAAATGGCACCGTCGAGTTATCCCAACCCGACGGTCCTAACTTCAAGGTAAACGGGCACCGGATCAAACACTACTATGGAGGGGACATCCCTGCTATGGATGTCCCGGATCTCCATTTGTCCCCCAAGGACAACTAAATTCGGGGGCGAGTCAAGCTAGGGACTCGTTAATAAACAAGCGCTTCTCGGGAGGCAACCCGTGTCTGTTCTTCTTTCTATTTTCTTAATAAATAAGTGTGTGATTTTATAGCCCTAGTGTGGGGGTGTGCTTCTTTCTATGGTTTGTGGTCTTACAGGATTCCTTAAGATCGTGAAGACCCGTGCTTATTTTCAATCCTTCAATCGCCCGGTCTTTGGTCTTTTGCTTATTTTGGTATCCTCAATCCTGATCATGTATATATATTGTGTTTCCCCTTTCACACTTGGAATTACTAGCATTTTCCTTTTCCGTCCTTAAGTGTGGGGGTGGCACCCGACATTTTTGAACATTGAGGCCAATGTTTGGTTCTAAGTGTGAGGGTGATTTCTATCGAAATGTGATCATACATGTGCCTGATGTGTCCCTTGCAACCCCGTTTTAACCTTAGTTTTTGTTTTATTTGGCTTGACTGAGTCTTGAACTCTAGCTTTCCCCTTAGCTTTCGAGACTAAGCGTTTGCTTAACTTTAAAATTTTGCAAAAAACAAAAAATGATAGATTAAATATAAGTTGGATGCTAAGCGTGGAGTAGTTGGATCTCTTTAGATCTCATAGAGGTTAATTGTGGCTATTTACTCCCACCAGCTTAATAAACGTTATATAATTGATAATAAATAAATAAAGTTACTTTGGTTTTTACAATTCTTAGTTTAAATCCCTTCGTAGAGATTCCTTCTGGTAAAAGTAAGGTACACATCGAGGTTCTGTCAGTGTTGTGGGAAAATAGGCTACCGGGTCTTGTCGGTTAGGACGCTCGATGTCTCGATAGTTGAAATACCACAGGACTTGAAATTTGGCTATAAAAATAATAAATAATAATAATGTAATAAACTGAAGCCGAAATAAGACCACTGTTTCTTGTCGATTAGGACGCCCGATGTTGCAGTCGTTTAAAGGGAGGAAGTAATAATAATAATAATAATAATCCGAGACTGATAAAAGTTTACTGGCTCTGTCGTTTAGGATGCCCGATGTGTCAGTCTTCAAAAAGGTCGATGAAATTACCGAGGTCGAAATAAGACTACTGGCTCTGTCGGTTAGGACGCCCGATGTGTCAGTTGTCTAAAGGACCGAGGAATAATAATGTTGCAATATTAATAATAATAATTAAGCCAAATTTTAACTCCGGGGTTATCTAAATAAAGCCTCCGTCTCTGGACTCGTAGTTGAGTTATTTCGGATGAAATAAAAAGGATAACCCCTAAATCATGCAAAATTAGAACCTTAATGTGGACCTTATTCTCGCCATATCGTCTCTTTAGGAAAGGATTTCAAACTAATTATGGTCTAAACCAGGTTTACTTTATATTAATAAGGACATAATTTATTTGTCAACAATAATAATAATAATAATAAAGCCAAATTTCGACTCCGGGGTTATCTAAATAAAGCCTCCGTCTCTGGACTCGTAGTTGAGTTGTTTCGGATGAAATAAAAAGGATAACCCCTAAATCATGCGAAATTAGAACCTTAATGTGGACCTTATTCTCGCCATATCGTCTCTTTAGGAAAGGATTTCAAACTAATTATGGTCTAAACCAGGTTTACTTTATATTAATAAGGACATAATTTATTTGTCAACAATAATAATAATAATAAAATCCTTAGAGGATTTAGGAATAAGGGAGCGAAAAGTAGCTTTGCGTACACAATTAGCCTTTATGAGTAGTGTTAGCATCTAATCTTATATTTAGCTATGATTTCATTTTAAGCTTAGTTTGGGGATTGTGAAAAGTCAAGGATAACGAACTCCCGTTCTTAAAGCCTTTTAAATAAATTTTATAAAATTTTTATTTTAGTTTTTATCTATTAAATAAGAGGTTAAAACGGGGATGTTGTCGAAATAAATGATTTTTTAACCTTCTTAATGGACATTTTCTGTTCTTGTTTGATTGTGAGGGGGTCATAAGTTAGGGGAGATTAAATTATTTATTTCCAGGCTTGTTTTATAAAAATTGCGTGTGGGACCAGCAATGGCTTAGTGTGGGGGAATTTGATGTGTGCTTAAACACACATACTTATAACCCCAGAAATACTATAAAACGGACTAAAATACTAAAATATAGATAATTATCTTGCAAATATGTTTGTTTGGTATTTTTATGTCTTGCAGGTAAAAAATATTAAAAACAAAGCAAAAACGGGTATTTTCGGGTTCGTTTCGATCAAGAGTGCTTAATATTCAAGGAAAAGATTAAGTTGTGAAAATTCCCCGAGCATGCCATTGGAAAGGGCGCAAAATTTCAAGTCCAACGGTGCCTTCGTTGCTTATTGGGCCAGCTCGTAACTCATTTTATGGGCCGGGCCAACCCAATTCATTACTAGCCAAACAAAAGCCCAAATGTATAAATCTGAAATGTATTATTAAGGGTGGCTGACGTCAGCGGCACATGCCTTGAAATTAAATCAAGGTTGGTCACGTCCGACCCAAGACAAATGTGTGATATAAAATTTGATTTTTATTCTCAAGTGCAATTCTAAGCGAGTGAGTTACACTCACTTTAATTAATTCAAGAGAGAGTGTGACCCTCCTCACTTGCACACACTATAACTTTTTCGGCCAAGCAAATCTCGACACGTGGCAGGAGGTCACTACCAATTTGTTTTCAGTAAATGAATGAGTATATGTCTGCATGTTTTTTTGTAGCATTAAAAGAAGGACAAACGTGGCAATTGATGGAGGATTAGAACTAAACATGTACGAGGTTGTTACCTCGTCCCAATCATTGGGTAATAAATTACGCGTTTTTGCAAAAGGTCTATTTTACCCCTCAATCTTGGACTCTCATTGGTTGGCTACTTGATATGACGATTCTGCCCTCACCTTACTTTTGTTATAAAAGGAAGCACAAAGCAGACGAAAAGGGGTGTTAGATTTAGTAGGTATTTTCACACATAGTAGTTGTAGTATTAGTTTGAGAAGTAGGATAGAATAGTGTAGCTTATTTTTAGGATTATTGTAAAAGAGCTTTTTATAGCTTATTGGATTGGCTTATTTGTACTTTTGGGTTTATTATTTAATGAAGATGCTTATTAAAGGTTGGTGTTATTTTTAGCTTATTTCCTTTTGCTTATTTCTTTCTCTTGTCTTTTCTTTCTTTTGGCTTATTTCCAAATAAGCTCTCTCTTATAGCTTATTTTTGGATACGATCTCTTAAGCTTATATTCTAATTAGCTACTTTCATAGCTTATTTAGACTAGCTTATTTTATATTGTTTTCGATTTATAGCTTTCGAGTAGGCTTATTTAGCTTATTTTCCGATTGTTTATTTTTCTAGCTATTGTTTTTTAGATCTAATCCTTAATCATAACCCATCCTCTCGTTCAACATTTGATAGAACACCTTATTTCGGGTGATTAGATCTAAAAATAATAGAATCTTGTCTTTTTAGCTTATTTTCTAGCATAAAAGTTTTTTGCTTTTTATCTAGCGTATTTTTCCTTAGATCTAAATCTTAATTATACCCAACCATTTACTTGTTTGAACGACCTTAGTTTCAGGTAGAATTTAGATCTAAAGATTAATTTTTTAAATTAAGCTTATTGTCTTTAGAATAAATAGTAGCTTATTAATATATCTTGTTTATCATAACTTTGATTGTTTTAATGTTGATGAAATCGATCCAACACTTAGGCGAGGAGCTTATGGGTCTTTTAAGCTTATTTTAATACTAAAGTTTCAAGCTTCTTAAGACTTTACTTAGCTAGTTAGTGAATAAAGCTCAAAACTTTATAGACTAATTAGTTATTTAGAATCTAATAAAGTTACAAACTTTAGATGTTTTAATTTCAGTTTATAAGATAGGGTGGTTAAAATTCGTTTTAATTATCTTCAATCGGGTTGTTCCTAGTCTTTTCCTTTTCAATAATTTGTAGTTTTAAGCTTTATTAGTCTTAATATGTTTTTATAATTGTTATGCGTTATTATTTTTCGTATAGGTTGCCATTTTAGCGAGTAATTTATTTATGCTCGTAAAGTGATTGTGATTAGTGAAATAATGTGGATTTAAAACGGGATTTTTTTGATAACTAAATTTAGGATTATTTAGATTTCTTATTTTATTATTTCGAAGGGCAAAAGCCGGAGAGATGGTCAAACAGCAAATCTAGTAATTAATACCATTATAAGAAAAATTGTATTTAATAAATAAAAACACAAAACGTTTTTATTTTTTTGGGTTTTGAGAAAACAACTTATTACGGGTAGTAAAACGTCATTAAAAACTTTTCATTCACACTATAGATCTAATTCATGTCACTTAGCAAAGCATAATTCATCTTTTATAACTTTTGATCATTTTGCTTAATCGATTATGTATGTTTATGCGGTTTAGTATATGTGATTAATTAGTGATATTTTATTATTACTTGTTAGTGAGTAGTATTTGGTGAATTAAGTGTATAATTAAAAAGGGGAATATTAATTAGAGATTTTCAGATTACGTTAGTTAGGTGATTTTAACTTATACGAAATGTGCAAAAGCGTAAGAATAATAGCCATTGATTTAGTAATTAATATCTTGATATAAATTGTTTATAATAAAAACCAACGTTGTGAGAAGATAGTTATTTTGACGGATATTGGTTCATTAATAAGAACTTAAATTCACACTTAAGGATCCAAGCACATCACTTGACAAGTATATCCGTTTTATATATATCTTAGATTTATTTGCATTGCTTATTATTTTTTCAAATTTAGTTTATTATTTTAATTAGTTTAAAAACCAAAACCAAACAAAAGATAATCAAGCATCAAACGACAAACATAAACATAAATCTCAAATTCAATTTTCGCCGTGAATACGACATCCGAAAGATTAATTATTACTTTTCCTAAAGTAATTTTTACATCTAACGGGAAATACTATATATATTACTTCGACATGCGTTTGACGTTTATCAATGTCGTTGACATATATTTGAACAATTATAAGACGTGACTTTGATTTCTTAGTAAAAAGTGTATTATCGACCATTCCCATTGAATACTCATATTTTATCAAAAATGCTTTTAGTCTATCATACCAAGCTTTGGGAGCTTGCTTAAGGCCATACAAAGCTTTCTTAAGTTTATAAACATAGTTTGGTTTTTGAAAATCTATGAACCCCAACTGTTGAGCAACATAAACCTCTTCGTTTATAAAACCGTTTAGAAAAACACTTTTTACATCCATTTGATATAATTTAAAATCACTTGCACAAGAAATAGCAAGAAGTATTCTAATTGACTCTAACCTAGCGCCGGGAGCATATTTTTCATCATAACTATACCTTCTTGTTATTATATCCATTGTGCCCACTAATCTAGCCCTTATTTCTAGATACTATACCGTTTTCATCTAATTTATTCTAAAGACCCATTTTGTTCGTTTGGTTTTTAAATCTATGACCGATTGACTCATGGCTAAAGGGACTAATTTCCAACATCATAGCTACAAATTGATTAGTTTCTTCCTGCATAGCTACAGACCCAACTTTCTTCTTTAGTGCTCTTTTGACATCTTTGGGTTCTATCGTAGATATAAAACAAAAGAAATTACTATGATTTTGGGCTTGAGACCTTAAGGTTCTTTGATTAAGATTTCCTATGACTTGATCTAGTGGATGATTCTTGGACTCCTTAATGTTAATTAGTTCGTCAACTTCTATCGACTCATCTTCTTCATTATATATTATTACTACTTTGGTATTACTTTTAATGGCTTCTTCTTTCACCAACATCATCATCGAACCATGGTGATAATTTTGGTCAGGGGAGGAGGACTTTCATCGAGATGTCACGTTCAGTGATTTCTTTGATCACTCCGTTTCTTTATGTTTATTTAATACAACATAAGCTTTACTATTGTTGAGAATACCCTATAAAACACCTTTGTATGAACTTTGGGTGGGGGTGGGAGGTCCCAACTTGGTTACATAGTCTTAGTATTCAAAATCGAAGCACTTGATACTGCTTCCAAAAAACTTTGAATATTCCTAAAGAAAATTTCCTACCCTCTAAATATTTCATAAGGGTTTTTCCTAGTATTGTCGAATTAAATATTCTATTTCGTAATAAGTTTGACTTACAATGACATTACAACAAAATTTTTGTAGAATGGATTGCTCATTAAGCATAGTCCTAGACATCTCTTTGTAATGTCATATTCTTTCTTTCAACTACCCCATTTGATTATGGAGTACGTGGAGCCGAGAAGTTATAGTAATGCCTTGTGCATCACAATAAGCTCCGAATTGTACTTCATTATCAAATTCCCGACCATGATCCATTCTAATAGCTATTATAGAACTACCTAGTTGGTTTTGAATTATACTGCTTAATATTTCAAATTTCTCAAAAGCTTCCTTTTTAGTCTTTAGAAATCTAGTCCATTCATACTTAGAATAATCATCTACTACTACTAAGGTGTATAGATTACTTCATAGATACTTTTATTACCCGCTGACGCAAATAAGTCCAAATGATAATAAATTGCTAAAACCTCTTTTAGTGGAAACCATATTTTAGCTTTATGACTTGCATAAGCTTGCTTCCTAATTTTGCAAGCATCACAAAAAAGTTTATCATATTTTAGCTTAGGTAAGTTTCTAGCTAATTCTTTAGATGACAACGATTGAATTAAACGCTTATTTGTGTGACCAAGTCTTCTATGCCATAAGGTAGAATTATCCACTACCACGGCGAGACATAATTTGTCTTGAGACTTATTTCCTAGTTTCATTACATATAAACCATTTTTCCTAATCTCATTTCTTATGATTTTACCATCTTTAATTATTTTACTACCTTCTTCCGTGAATAAGACTTGACACTTATTGTCACAAATTTAACAGACACTAAGTAAGTTAAATGCTAAGTTATCTACGTGTTCTACATTAGATATAGTAAGAGAGTCATTAGAGATCGTACCTTTGCCTATGATCTTTCCTTTTAAGTTACTTCCAAAAACAACATTACCTCCGTCGTATGCTTTGTAGGTAGAGAATAAACTCTTGTTACCGGTCATATGTTTGGAGCAACCACTATCTTTGATCCACTCATCCGGTTCTAACGTGTTCTCAAGCATACCTATTTTAACAAAAACAAATTCAAAGCGTTTTGGTCCCAATATCATCATGGGACTAAAAAATAGTTGAGTGTCGTACATCCCTTTCATTTGTTACACCCCCGCCGCCCCCCCCCCCCCAAATTGAATTGGGATTTAGAAAATGGAATACACTTTCCCATATGTACAAAGCCTTGATTTTGATGGTTGTTCCAATTCATAAGATAGAAGTTTTGATGAATTGGTTCTCTAGAGTTTCTTCTAGGTTGAGGTGTGTTGTGTCTTGGTTGAGAAGAGATATTTCTCCTAGGCGGAGGTGTTTTCGATCTAGACTCAGTTTGACATAACCTATACCGCTTTAGTTGATGGTTATAAAAATAGTTTCTTTTGACTCGTCAATTCATAATTAGTGTATTAGTTTTCTTCCAGTAATAACAAAATCCGCTCAGGAAGCATGGGTGATGGTGGACTAAAAAAGTTTTTTCTGTTACTATTATTACCATTGTTGTGACTTACGGATCCAGAGTCGCGTGTTGTATACCGACACCCTTTATGGTGTTAAGTCCATCCGTCCTTTTTAGCGGCGATTCAACAAACCATGATTTTTAATTCCGCTCCTCGTTGACGCTTACTACTATCAAATCCTAAACAATTTACAACTAGTGACTTTTGATTTTAATACATTTCTCTTAGTGAAATAGCGCTTTTATCAATTAACAAATTTAACTTGAGTTTTCTTAATTTAGCGTTTTCCGAATTATGTTTCTTCACACCATGACTTACACGCAATCTCAATTTTCTTTACTCTCTCAAGTTTCCTTAATTTTCTCTTCAATTCTAAAATTTCTTTTTCTGAAAAGATCTCTCTTAGTTTTTCAAAATTTATTCATGTTAATGATATTTAAGTTAATTTTCACATAAGCTATCGTAATCTATTAGCATACATCATATCAAGAAAGATGCCTTAACACTATAATTAAGAAGAATTAAGAGTGGTGCGCCGCATTTGACAATTTATGCCATGAGACAAGATTAAAACGTTAGTTTTATGTCAGCTAGTCATTTTCGCTATCGCTCTGCAAAGATCCTCGGTCACGGATGAAGGCCTTTGATCTTTGTTCGAGATGGTTTTGGACAATCGCCATGAGATGATTTAGATCACCCGCATCTAAGCATTTTGGTCACCTCTTCCCTTTTCTCTCATCCACTGTCGGAAATGACTTTCTTTGTCTTCTCTTGGATGCCTAACAAATTTACCCTTTCTTCTAAAGAACCTTTTAAAGTTTCTTACGACCATAGCATATTCATGGTCATCGCTTCCGGATGTCAAAGTTTCATCATCACTAGACTCTTTCTTAGCTTTCAAGGCAAAGGACTTAATTCTTTCCTTTTTGCCTCTATAGAATTCAGAATCTTTTTCCATGACTATTTTATGTACTTTTAGATTACCGATGAGTTCGTCTAGAGCTAGTGATGACAAATCTTTCGATTCTTCAATCGCTGTGACCTTTGCTGTTCATTTAAGATGTAGAGCCCTAAGAAACTTCCTAACATAGTTCTTGCTAGAAAAACCTTCATCAAGGGCTTCAAGACTAGTAATAATAGTGTTAAATCTAGCAAAACCGCTATAAATAGATTCTTCTTCAAGGATAGTAAATTGTTCATATTGTTGAACAAGAAGATTAATTTTGTTATCCTTTACTTGGCTATTACCTTGATGTGTGATTAACAACGATTTCCAAATATTTTTAGCCATTTTACACATAAAAATTATTTCGTATTCCGTTTTAGGTAAAGCATTATAAAGAACCATTTTAGTTTCATTATTTTTAGCAAGTTTCTTTTTTAGATCATCATCATGTTGTTCAAAAGGAACAACT
This sequence comes from Tanacetum coccineum, assembly GCA_026074375.1. Classification (NCBI taxonomy): domain Eukaryota; kingdom Viridiplantae; phylum Streptophyta; class Magnoliopsida; order Asterales; family Asteraceae; genus Tanacetum; species Tanacetum coccineum. The sequence continues at coordinate 1,271 of BQNB010107226.1, read as the reverse complement.
TCTAAAATTGGGTTTCTTTCTTTCTGGCAAGCGGTGGAAAATCACCATTCAAGATAATATGCCAAAGATCTAAATATTTTGCTTTCACATAAGTTTCAAATCTATTTTTCTAATATATAAAATGATCACTTTCAAAAAGAGGTGGTCTTTACATAGATTGCCCTTCTAGATATTTATACGAGTCCATAGATCGATTCAAGCTTTAATGTACAATATATGTTAAAGGTCTTGTGTGCCCTTGGCTTCTGATACCAATTGTGGAAATTAGAAGGGGGGGGGGGGTTGAATAGTTTTTACCGTTTTAGATTAAAACTTAGATTATTGACTTATGTGAACTCAAGAGATATACACAAGTGTATATGACAGTAATGCAATAAGTAAATAAATAATCTACAAAATGTAAACAAGTAAAGATAAGAAAGATGAAACCGATAACACAATGATTTATAGTGGTTAGGCTACGAGATTCATCTTCGCCCTACTCTACTCCCCAAGTACCTAACTTGAGAGTTATCTTCACTATGTCAACAAGCTACCTTTAGGCGGAGAAAACCGTACACGTCGCTTACACTTTTTCCGGTACTAAGCTAAATACCGAGTTCTACTTCGAGATAGAACCAATCTAACACACTATGTATTTTGTGGCCTAAGTACTAACCTATCATACACATATGAAACACACAACATAAGAAATACAAGATGACACTTGAAGCTTGACGTCTTCTTGAGTGTTCTTCACTAAAGAGTGGAATGAGTTGATCACTTGTAATGGATTATGTAACAAGTATAATGATCAAAGAATATAAAAGATAAAAGATGTATGTGAAAAATATTTGTCAAGAGTTGTTTAAAATGAAGGCTTAAGGTTGCTATTTATAGGCAAGCCTTTGAAATTCAAATGTTGTCCCAAACAGCTGGATGGTGCGACCCATGGATCCACCATCAGCTGGATCCGTGCCTTGTTACAGTGGATCCGTTCGAGGAGCTGGGACAACATTTGTTATTTTATGATTAACCCCAAATCTTTACAAAATATTGTTTTGTACATATTAAAACTAGTTTAATAGATTCTTCTAGAACAAAATATTTTTTATCACCAATAAGGAAAGATTTTCTAGAATAAAATATTTCTTATCACCAATAATGAAAGATTTTCTAGATTTGGGAAGATTTGGAAAGATTTGTGTTGGTAGAAATATTACATTACGATATTTAATCTATACATTCTCTTCATTTTTTGGTGATGACAAACATGTAACTTATAACACATA
>BQNB010107225.1:981-20059 GCA_026074375.1 Tanacetum coccineum | reverse complement strand
CATTTTGAACATACTCTATATGGTTACTTTATTGGAAAAAGATTGGCGTTTCTGGTTGTTGAATACTATGCTAGGAACAACTTGGGGAAACATAGGCTGAAAAGGATTATGATGAATACCAAAGGCTTCTTTTTATTTAAATTTGATTCATAGGCTGGTTTAGAAGCTGTTTTGGAGGGTGTCTTTGGATGATTCGTAATTCTCTGATCATTCTCAAGAAATGGTCAATGGATACTAGCTTGCTTAAAGAAGAATTGACTCGCATTCCGATATGGGTAAAATTACATGATGTTCCTCTTCAAGTTTTTGAAGAGGATGGTATTAGTTTAATTGCTACTTTCATTGGCAAACCTGTTATGCTTGATTCATACACAAGTTCCATGTGTAATGATTCATGGGGTAGGAGTAGCTTTGCTCAGTGCTTAATTAAGGTAAATTCAAAGGCTGATCTTGTGGATGTTGTTACTATTGGTATCCCTTCACTTACTAGTGATGGCTTCACCAAAGAAACCATCCGTGTTGAGTATGAATGGAGGCCGCCCAGGTGTGATTTATGTAAGATATTTGGTCATGTACATGACCATTGCCCTAAAAGGGTGGTGAGTCCTACCATTGCTACTACTTCTAATGTTGTTACTCCTACTGTTAAGATGACTAATGATGGTTTCCAAACGATGGGTAAAAAGAAGAAGAGGAAAGGTAAATCCAAGTCTACTAATGGTGGTCAGTTTACTGGTCCTTCGGTTAAATAAACTGTTAGATATGAGCTAAAGGTGACTACAAACACACCAAAGAAGGGAGCTACTAATAAGGGTAATGAATCTATTCCGTCATCTTTGTTGAAGAATTGGGGTAATTCTTTGAATAAAGATAATATCACCTCGTCAAATTCTTTTTCTGCCTTGAATGTTGAAGAAGAAGATGAAGAAGAAGAAGTTGAAAATGTGTATGATGAAACAGCTAACCTATTTACAAAAACCGGTGGAAGTTCTTTCACGGCTGCTGCTGGTTAGCTTGTTTTGTAGAGTCATTTTTCTCTAGTTTCATCTAGTTGTTTCCATAGTTGTAAGTGTTTATGGCATGTCATAAGCACTAGTTTTAGGTGTTTATCAAGCTGTTTAGCTTGAGGTTAATGTGGCATTTCAGCCACATTCCATTTGTACTTAACTGTTTCGGTTTTAATATACTTTACCGGGGTAACCCTTTACCCAAAAAAAGGATCTAACCTTATCCGTTTTTATCTACCGTGAACTTTGACTTATGATTGTTGGCATGAATTTTCGCAGTTGTTACCCGGTGGAAAGGTATAATTTCATAATGTTAACAATGTTTGTCGAATTTGAGTTATCTCTTCTATTATCTAACACATTTATGCAGAAACCGTGAATCTGTTTTAACACTAAGAAAGACATGACAGATCCCCCCCCAAGGTTACACAACATTTGGTTACATGATGATGCAAATGGTTGTAGCTCATGGTGGGCGTTACGCCGAGCTTGTCGTCTTTGATTATTATAATCATCTATACTATCAATCATATCATACATGAAATGCTTATTATGAAAAGTAAACACACGTTCTTAATTATGCACGTACGTTTTATTATTGAGAACGAGTGTTTAGTGCAACGTCAAAACTCAAAAGGTAAGACGTTAATTTTTTTAGTGCAATTAGTAGACAACGAAATGTAAGTGCCTTTATAAGATGTAAGTGCCAATGTGGTTGTCAAAAACTTCATAATTTATAATTTAATTACATATATTGATCGTTTGTTATACGAAACACGACAGGAGGATTTTAACAAATTAAGACCGTTGAGTTATCGTGGGGCTGATGTATTTATTTAGGCATTCTCCCTGTTCAGCAAGCCAGCTATGATAACATCTCCAAGAAGGTAAAGAATATCTCATTCTTCATGAGTTTCAGATTGTTTCTAATCATTTGGATGAAAGTGTTTTTTTGAGTGTATGGGGTTGTATGGAATTGCTTAGTTGAGTGTGTTAATTGGCAAATGACTTTTTATAAAGCTTAAGCATGTTAGTAATTTCAAACACTATCCCAAACATTATACTAAAAATGTAGTATTTCGTTGAGCGGTGTTACGAGTAGTCGACCCTGGTTTTTTGGATTTACTATTTCTGTATGCCAAAATTCTGAACCTGCTCACGGACAAAATTCTAAGACTTCAGAAAACAATTCAGACGTGATAAAAAAAAGTTAGCTAAAAAGGTATCAGGTCAAAGTGGGTTGAAAGTGTTACAAAGTGCGTTTTTAATGCACAAATATTCATTAATTGTATAAGGTTTCAATTATATATATCTTTAGTGCAATTATACGGTTTTACTAACAAATGATGAAGACTTTTTTACAATTATGATTACTAAATTTGGAAGCTAAATTTTGGATTGTCACCACATCCAATATATGTTCTGAAATGAAAGAGTGCCTTTATAGTAATTTTTACACCTTAAGCCATGCATATTGAATGAATATATTGCTCAAAGAAGTGCCTATTATGTATTTATAATATTAACTAATTTTACGTGGTTACAATAGTGCAATTATAAATTTTATTAACAACTGATCATGTTTAAATGCATATTCCGTCTTCAATAGTGAATGTCCTTCTAACAACTAGATGATGTACTTTCTCATATAAATTTTTTAGGTCGACATTAGTTTGGTTCATAGATATGAAGAACTTCATGGATGACATAGTAGAAAGGGAGATACTTATTGCTAATATGGACAAACATTAAGTACTATTCACCGGTATTGAATCAGTTTCACAAAGTCATTTCCCAATCTAACACTAATACTGGGTGGGGGAAAATGGCAATGTATGGGCCAAAGCAGGGTAATATTTGTAGTACATGTCGAAACATGTCGGATTAAACCATAATATAAAATTTCAACCCATTTACCAAATTGCATAATTTCATTTTGATTAACTTTGTCAATTTCATCTCATACAACATTTGTGTGGCTTGGATTTTGTGAAGGCGTCACAATGGTAGAAATCTCAATGAATTCTAGGGTCACCATACTGATCTATTACTTTCCATGCCTTCTGTATGCATTTTTTGTTGCAATGTTATTTGTTTTACATCCAGACGTCTTCATTGATTAGAAATTTGTATGCACATTCGTCTTTTGTGGCTAATATATTTTTATTTATTTCAAGGTTGTTGTAATTACAAGAACAAATCAACTAACCTTAGAACTAAATTGAACATATATTGGCTTTTAAAAAATGATATAATACATTGAAAATTAGATCTAGATACAAGATGATATGCAAAGCTAACTTAGATTCAATACGGCTCTGATAAGGCACTACAAACATACAAACTAACAAAGTTTAGGTTCTTCTCGGCAAAAAGGGTTCATGTCTATAGAAAACTTCGTATATATTTGGCTCTCAAACATTGTCCCAATTTGGGTACAAAGGTCGGTATTCTCACCGGGACAACTTTATGTGGGTGTTTCAAAAGTGAAGAGCATGATAGGATTGAAGGTACTCTATGCGACAAAGACAGAAACTATTCAAACTAAAAAACAAACATCGTTTGCAAGTCTTATTTCGTATTTGAATAGGCAATATAGTTTTGTATGTCAAACTTAACAAAAAACGTTGTTTTTGTATACAATCAACAATATTCATATTATTATGAAGCTAATCGGGCGGGTTATGAAGCTAGTATTATATAAGTGTTACTACAATATTTTCTAAGGTTTTTATAGCTCAAACGAGCCTGAAAACACTCGAAAACCCTATATTATATTCTAACAGCTTTATTATTTAGTAAAAATGTGTACAGGAAATTTATTAACTTTTTCGAAAAATAGTTTAGTTTTGACGGAGTGTAACTCCTTCGTTATTGACTTTCATGACAAAAGAAAAGTTCCTTATTTTAGCGAAAAATAATTCCGGACAAGTTTTCTTTTATACACTTTAGCCGATTCGGACCCGAAAGGGGTCAAAACCTCAATTTAAAATTTGATCAGAATGTTCACAGTTTTTGCAAAAGCTGTCAAAAATATATATGTTTCGCCAAACTTTAAACGGTCATAACTTTTTCGTTTTAAGTCCGATTTTTACGTTCTTTATACTCACATAATCATTTTTAAGTGTACTAACATATTTTTAAGGTCTTGGTTTGTCAAAACATTTTTAACATGCCACTTACACGCCGGCTGTTTTGCATCCCCCCCCCCCCCCTTTTTTCACCCCCCACCCACTTCCCCCCCCCCCCCCCCCCCACCCCCCCCTCCCCCCCCCCCCCCCCCCCCCCCCCCCCCTCCCCCCGCCTCCCCCCCCCCCCCCCTCCACCCCCCCCCCCCCCCCCCCCCCCCCCACCCCCCCCCTTTATATATTATATCAGATTTTATTCGAAAATCACCACAACTTCCTCAAGGGCCTAATCTAACCTATCTCCATTTACTACTATATCAAACAACAAATCTAATCTATCCTAATCCCATCCAACACTTCAACAATATTAAATACAACTTCAAAAACATGAAATTAAATATATAGTAAAACTAAGCTTGTCTATAAATTACCAAGTTAACAACAAGTCAAAGATTTTAAAAAGTAACTTGTAATATGTCAAAATAAATATTTCTAAGTGTATGAATATATACATAATTTATTTAACACTTTTCTTGCAAGTATATAATTATAAGACTTGTTCTTGTTTTCTTTTTAATCTTTAAAAATAATAACTAGTTGGTGATATAACATGATATATAAGATGTTTATATCAAAATATAGAAAATGAAAGTATGAGAAAGATTGTAAAACCTTGAAGATGAAGTGTGGCAAGATTGGCTAGTTTAACACCTAAATCAAACCCTAAATTATGTTTGATTACTACTAAACCCTTTATAACTTCTTGAAATATACTTGTAATTATCAAAAACCCAAATCTTCTTGTTGTTCTTATTTGTGCTAAATTTTTATGGAAGAGAAAGAAAAAATGTTTGTGTTTTTGAATGTAGTGAATAAGATAAAAGGCTTCTATATACATAGAAAAAGGATAAGCAACTAGCCTCAAAATATCTAGGAGACTAACACTAGACAAGAGTCGACGGAAGGCATGGGTGCATGTGTGGGTTTGGCGTGTAAAAGAGGAAAAAGAAGAAAATAAAATGTGTTGGTTGACTTAATAAAGGATTGTGTAAGGAACTAGTGCAAGACTTTGTACAAAGTTGGTAAAGTGTAGTATATAATTTATTTGATATCTTGTGTGTATAAAATACGTAGGGAGCTAATTTTTATTATCATTTGGGGAGGGAAAATAATTATTTTGAAAGTGTATAAGTGTTTAAGGGGTTAGTTTAAAAGTAGTTAAGGTATTGGGTAAGTTGTGCATGCATGTACGCATTAAAACGCGAGTTTAAACGACTTACATAAAAAGTGGTAAAATCATATGTATATGACTTGTAAAAATAATGCTAATGAGATTGATAATATGTTTAAATAATGTAAACTAAACTTAGTCTAGACTCGGTGTGCGTTCAAAGATGTTTTTCGTTCTACGCTGGATAACTTCCCGGTTATATGTTAAATCAAGTACGTAAATGTTCAAAATAAAATATTTTGAGTTAATAGGTAATTATTAACCTGGAAAAATGTCGGTTTACGTTAAATGTTGTTTTTCAGTTTACGCGATTTAACTTAACGGTTATAATTAAAAGTAAACACCTAAAGGTTCAAAGTAAATATTTTTGAGTTTATTGACGTAAAATGACCTGAAAACGTGGATGGTCACAGTTTCCCCGTGTTAAAAGAATTTCGTCCCGAAATTTAGTTTGAGTTGCCTTCTGGAATGGTGTTAGTGAAGAGGTGTGGATACTTGCTTCGAAATACTTATCTTAATTATCCTAAAATATGGTAACCAACTTTGTTTTCTTAATACAAAGAGTGTCATTGGGACGTGTTTCAACTCTACCATGAAGATTTTTGTTCTCAACATTCTCCTTCTTAATAGCTTCAACTTGAGCGTTCAAGATTTGTGACGGCGGGTTAAAATTTATTGTTGCGACTAAAGTTTGACTCCTAGTGGCCTTATCTATTCCTTTCGGCTTAAAGCGTCAGCTATGATCTTTGCCCTTCCAGTGTGATAACGAATCTACCCCCATGATGGCGTCACAACTACTAGGTTTTACGGTATTACGTCGACATTTGAATAGGTGATTTATTAAATTCTTTGACGGGGAGCAAACTCGTTAGCGGATTGTGTTGGGAATAAAGACTTCTCAAGTTTCTACTGCTGGTGAAGATTAGAGAAAACAGTCTAAGTCATTAGTACTGTTAGTTTAATAGTTAGTGCTGCCAGTACAAAGTGTTAGTACTGTCAGTTTATTAGTACTGTTAGTTATATATTTAGTACTGTTAGTATAAATAGATTAATACTGCTTATGTGATATGCATGAGATATATTAGGAATAGATATGCATTATCAGTAGACGCGTTTTGTAAGCCCATTAGGGTTTCTTGGTGTATAAAAGAAACCCTAAGGCATAGTTAGATATATAGATCTAGAAGTCATTTCTCATAGTTAGTATTCATAGTTACAAGGTTATTCTATAACTTTGATTGTGTTCAATATATTGAAAGTTTAGCAAGATCTTGTTTTACTGTTTCATTGTTCTTCTTAGTATTACAAACTAGTTTCCGCATAGTTTGTAGTATTCACAATCTTAGTTTCTATTATAGTTGTCTTGGATCTATCCAACACAACTAAGCTTTTAACAAAGCTAAGTAAATCTGTTTTTAAAAGGGATCAACAAGTGGTATCAGAGCTTGTTGCGAAACTTTGAATAAAAAGAACTCTAACTCTACTCAAGATCTGTTAGTCAAAGAAAAGATAGAGTCACAATCAAAAACTACCCAAACGGTGTCTGTACTAAAACTTCCAGTACTCAAAACTGGGGAGTATGATCTATGGAGCATGAGGATGGAACAATATCTTACTTTAACTGATCATGCCCTTTGGGAGGTAATAGTAAATGGTGATTCAGTTTCACCAATTACATGAGCTAGTGATGGTGCTAAAGTTCCTATTCCTCCTAAAATTGTTGAACAAAAGCTAGCAAGGAAAAATGAACTAAAAGCAAAAAAGCACTCTTATGCTAGCCATTCCTGATGAGCACCTACTAAAGTTTCATGCCTGCAAGGATGCAAAGTCCCTATGGGAAGCTATCAAGAATAGGTTTGGAGGCAACAAGGAAAGAAGATGCAGAAGACCATTCTCAAGCAGAATTATAAAAACTTTGTTGCATCAAGTCAAGAAGGACTGGATAAAACCTATGATAGGTTTCAAAAACTCATCAGTCAACTTGAAATCCATGGTGAAGTTATCTCTCAGGAGGATGCAAATCTGAAGTTGTTAAGAAGTATACCATCAGCTTGGAACAATATTGCATTAATCATGAGAAACAAATCTGATCTAGACACATTGAGCATGGATGATTTGTATAATAATTTGAAGGTGTATGAATCTGAGATCAAAGGCCAAACAAGTTCAAGCTCAAATTCTCATAATGTGGCCTTTATTTCCTCTGATAACTCCAGCAGCACTAATGAAACAGTTAATACTGCTCATAGTGTTTCTGCTGCTAGTTCTAAGGATCAAGCTTCTACTGCATCATATGCTGATGATGTTATGTTTTCTTTCTTTGCTAACCAATCCAATGCCCCATAGTTAGACAATGAAGATTTAGAACAGATTGATGCTGATGATCTTGAAGAAATGGATCTCAAATGGCAAGTAGCAATGCTTACCATGAGAGTTAAGAGGTTCATAAAGAAAACAGGAAGGAAGCTGGATTTAAATGGCAAAGAGACTGTTGGCTTTGACAAGACAAAGGTTGAATGCTACAACTGCCATAGGAGAGGTCATTTTGCCAGAGAATGCAGGGCACCAAGGAATCAGGGGAATAGAAATAGAGATGATCCAAGAAGGAATACACTAGTGGATACATCTACTACTAGTTCCTTGGTTGTTCAAGATGGGATAGGTGGTTATGATTGGAGCTTTCAGGCTGAAGAAGGCATCACAAACTTTGCTCTAATGGCCTATACATCTCAAGGTTCATCAAGTTCAGACTCTGAGGTACATACTTGCTCTAAAGATTGTTTAAAATCATATGAAGCTCTTCAAAAACAGTATGATCAACAGCGTGAAGCTCTTAATAAATCTAATCTAGAAATAATAGGTTATCAAATGGGATTAGAATCATTAGAATCTAGGATAGTTGTTCATGAAAAGAATGAAGCTGCTATGAATAAAATATTGCATTTTTAAAGTATGATGTCCAAGTAAAAGATATTTCTATCAAAGACCTTAAAAATCAGTTAGAAGAAGCTTTAAAAGAGAAAGATGATTTGAAACTTAAACTAGAAAAATTTGAAGAATCATCAAAGAATCTAACTAAACTGATTAATAGTCAAATAAGTGCTAAAGACAAAACTGGTCTTGGTTATGATAGTCAAATGAATGAGAGTGAACTGAATAATATTCATATGAATGAGAGTAAAGTGGTTCATGTGTGTTTAACAGTAGAGAAAGTGATGTGGATGATAGTCTAATAAATGATAGATTCAAAACAGGTGAAGGGTTTCATGCACTTCCCCCTCCCTATACTGGGAACTACATGCCCCCAATACCTGACTTATTTTTGATGGGTTAGATGAATTTGTTTTTCAGTATGCAGTGAGAAAGACCACCACTAGTGTGTCTGAAACTGAAACTAGTATATCTAAGACTAGTAAGAATATTGTAGAAAATCCTAAAACTGTTAGGCCTAGTGCTCCTATCATTGAAGAATGGGATACTGATAGTGATAATGATAGTGTGTTTAGACCTAAATTTGATCAGACAAAACCAAAGTTTACAAAAATCAATTTTGTCAAATCTGGTGAGAATGTGAAATTTGTTAATAAGGAAAACATACATAGGCAAGTAGAGTATCCCAGAAAAAGTCAAAGTCCTAGGGGTAATAGAAGAAACTAGAATGGGATGATGACTCAAAAACTAGGGAATGGCTTTGAGTTTATAAAGAAAGCTTGCTTTGTATGTTGAAGTTTCAACCATTTAATCAAAGACTGTGATTTTCATGATAATAAAATGGTAGAAAAACCAGTGTTGAATAATGAAGGAAGGGTTATTGGTCAAAGGGAAATTAGACCAGTATGAAACAATGCTCAAAGGGTGAACCACCAAAATAAATTGACTCACCCACATCCTAAAAGAAATTTTGTTCCAACAGCAGTTGCAACAAAGTCAGGACAAGTGTCAGTTAATGCTGCTAAGCAAAGCTCTCCAAGAGCAGCAAGCATACATTAATTAGTACATACGCAGGCCTTGTTACATAACTCTGCTGCCAACCGAAACCAAAAAAGTGAAGGATGCAATACCACAACATATTCTTATTTTAAAGCACATTCACCAGTAAGAAGGGCTTTTAACCAAAAATCAGCAGCTAAAACTAATAATTTTAATGAAAAAGTTAATACTGCTAGGGTTAACAATGTAACTACTGCTGGACTAAAAGCAGTAGTTAGTGCTGCTAAGGGAAATAGGGAAAATGTTGTTAAGTCCTCAGCATGTTGGATTTGGAGACCAACAGGAAATGTTATTGACCATATCTCCAAAGACAGTGGATCATACATGATTAAAAGATTTGACTATGTTGATCTACAAGGCAGACTCAAGTCAGCAATGGCTTGGGTCCCCCAAGAGAAACTAATTCTCTTATTTTGTGTGCAGGGTAATCCATAATATACTCTATAGGATCAAGGGATTTTTGACAGTGGATGCTCTAGGCATATGACTGGAAACAAGTCCTTCCTTACAGATTATCAAGAAATTGATGGTGGATTTGTTGCATTTGGAGGAAGTCCTAAATAGGTAAAATTACTAGCAAAGGTAAAATTAGGACTAGTAAATTAGACTTTAAAGATGTATAATTTGTAAAGGAACTTAAATTTAACCTTTTCTCTGTCTCATAAATGTGTGACAAGAAAAACCGTGTTCTTTTCACTGAGACTGAATGTCTTGTTCTATCTCCGGACTTTAAGCTACTAGATGAAAGTCAAGTCTTGCTTAAAGTTCCCAGACATGACAACATGTACAGTTTTGATCTAAAGAATATTGTTCCTTTAGGAGGTTTAACTTGTTTATTTGCAAAGGGTACAATATGAGTCTAATTTATGGCATAGGAGGCTTGGTCATAAAAACTTTAAATCTATAAACAAACTTTTGAGGGGAAACCTTGTAAGAGGTTTGCCTTCAAAGCTTTTTGAAAATGACTATACTTGTGTTGCTTGTCAGAAGGGAAATCAACACAAAGCCTCTTGTAAGACCAAGCTTGTGAGCTCTATCAATCAACCCTTACAAATGTTGCATATGGACTTATTTGGGCCAACATCTGTAAAGAGTATCAATCACAAGACATATTTCCTTGTTGTCACTGATGACTTTAATAGGTTTAGTTGAGTTTTCTTTTTGGCCACTAAGGATGAGACTAGTGGGATCTTTAAAACTTTTATAACTGGAATTGAAAACCAAATAAATCATAAGGTTAAAATCATCAGATGTGACAATGGAACTGAGTTTAAAAATAATGACATGAATCAGTTCTGTAGGATGAAAGGGATTAAGAGGGAATTTAGTGTTGCCAGAACTCCACAACAAAATAGAGTTGCTGAAAGAAAGAATAGGACACTAATAGAGGCAGTTAGGACTATGCTAGCAGATTCACTCTTACCTACTACATTTTGGGCTGAAGCAGTTAATACTGCTTGTTATGTTTAGAATAGGGTTATAGTGACCAAGCCTCACAACAAGACACCTTATGAACTATTACATGGTAGACTACCTAGTATAAGTTTTATGAGACCTTTTGGGTGTCCTATGACCATTCTTAATATCTTAGACCCCCTAGGCAAATTTGATGGGAATGCTAATAAGGGGTTCTTGGTAGGATACTCTATAAATAGCAAGGCTTTTAGGGTATTTAACACTAGAACTAGGAAAGTAGAGGAGAACCTGCACTTAACCTTTCTTGAAAACAAACCTAATGTTGCAGGGAGTGGACCAGATTGGCTCTTTGATATTGATTTACTAACAAACTCTATGAATTATGAGCCAGTCACTGTTGGGAACCAGACTAATAGGAATGCAGGTATCAAAGATAATGTTGAAGCAGTACCTACTCAACAATATATTCTGCTACCATTCTTTCCTGATAGTCCATAGAGCTCAGAGGATGCAGTTGCTAATGATGCTGGTAAAAAGATTACTGAAGAACCAGCAAATGAGGGAGAAAAAAATGGTGAAGAGAAGGAAGGAGAAACTTTAAATAAAGAAGGTGACTGGTATGTGCTTAATTACACATACCTTTTGCCTATAAAAACGTGCCTAAAATGACCAAAATATACCAAAAATACATTGTATTTGTGTATTTTGCATTTATATTTTGCAGGTAACGGATATCAAAGAAAAGGACACAAAATCAAGCCAAAACGGACAAAATCGAGCACGGAAATGGAAAGGTCGCAAAAAGTCAAAGTCAAGGTCAGCAAAAGTCAAAGTCAAAGTCAACACCGAAAAGTCAAAGTCAAAGACGAAGCCGAAAACAAAGAAATCTTAAATGGACCAACCCGCACCCATTTAATGGGTCGGGTCAGCCCATTAAGACTTTATCTAAAAGTCTTACAAGCCTTAATGTTTAAAAGCCAAAAATCCAAAACCTTACCAATCCGACCCAAACCCATCAACCATAAACCCATTAAACCTATTACATTACAAGTCCCTAGGACCTTTCATCTTTAGTCCTTTAGGACTAATCCTGTCAGTCCCTAACTAACGTTGTTAGTCCCTTTTCCCCCATTATAACTAACACCCTTAACCACCGTTACCCTGTTCACCCAAATTAAAATTTCCCGCCCTACTATTCATCTGTCTCTTTCCCATCTCGTCCCCTGCTCCAACAAACAAACCTATCACTATCACCTTCAACCCCACACCATAAACCTCCAAAAACACGCTGGCAATCCCCTAGCATCTCATTGGCTAATGAATGAAGACCAAAATCAAGGGCTATGATGAATTTGCTTGGAGAACAAGATGATTGAAGGGCTGAGATGAAGGATTTGAAGCCCTCACACAAGAAACACAACTAACACACCCCAAGCTTGGTGAACAACTTATAAATGGGGCTTATTTTCGACATTTAAACTTATGTAATTTAGGAGTTGTGTAAAACTTTTTTTTAATTATTTTACTTATTTCTCATTTACTTTTATTGTATATTCAAGTTCAAGCATTGTAATCTTTTTAAACTTAATGAAATTTTAGTTTTAAGGTTTATACAAATCTGTCTTTTTAAGCTTTATGCAATCAAACTTACTGGTGTTTACAAGTTCTGTTTATAAGCTTTTATAAGCTTATACATCCTCTTAGACTCATTCAAGTTTTTAAAAAAATATTTTAGTAAGGGTACTGTTACATTAACCAAGATTAGGTTTATTAGCTTTTTGGATGATAAGCTTACAATGGAAGAGCTTATAGTGTTTACTAGCTTATCTCTGATAAGCTAGAGCTAGTAGAATAAGCTCTTTTGAGCATTTATGTCCTTGTTTAAGCAAAGGACTAAGGTACACTCTCATTTTCATTTTTAGCTTATGTACTGTTCATTTGCTTATTTATGCTTATTAACTGCTTATCTGCTTATTATTGCTTAATGTTGCTTATTTGTGTTCATTCTGCCTTAGTTTAGCTTAATGTACTTAGCTTATAGCTTATAAATATTTAGTGTTAGTTTTTTTTAAATCTGTCAATTTTTCTTAGTTAAAACTGCTTGATAGTTTAGCTTATGTTTGTTGCTAATTTTTCCTAGTATTTGCTTATTTGTTCTTGATTATCATTGCTCTTAATCTATTTAATCAAAATTAAGTCTTAAATAAATCTGCCTTAGCCTAAAACTGGTTTTCTAAAATCTAAAGGGGTGTTTGGCATTGGGTTCAAAATGGGTCAACATAGGCTAAAAGTTATTTTTGGCCTTTAAGTCAGTTTTAACCAGCTTAATTTTAGTCTATAAGTTCGTTTAAATTAGTTTTTAAAGTTTAAAATTCTAGTTTGAGGTTAATCGTAACCATGATTTGAATATGTGGCCATGTTGCCTTTTAATCTAGCTTATTTGGCTTGATTTTGATTAAGTGCTTATAAGTGTTATTTTCATTGCTTGTTCTTAATGCAGTGGGAATAGGTTAGTTTAAGTGTGCATGTATCAATTGTGTTTTTAGTCAAAAACCTGTCAAAGTAATAAGTTTCAGTTTCAAAGGTTAAAAAGTCATTTTTAACCTCAATTTTAGATTAGCTAATGTTAGGTTTAGGGTTTGAAATTTCTTGCCCAAGTTCTTTGTAGTATATACTTTATCTGTTTAAGCTTATTTTGTAGTCCAAACATAATTTGCTAGCTGAAAAATAGGCCTGCAAAAGCCCTTTTGTCTTTTAGAAAACATTGAAATAACTAAGCTCATACTGAGTAAACAACCCTTTTCAATTAGCTTTTTCCTTGCCTATTTAGATTTCAAAATGTTTTCTCTAAGCTATTTTGAGTAGCTTATAATATAAGCTTATTAGTTTTGCTAGTCAATAAGCCATAAGGATCTGATTTGGGGCTTAAAATTAAGCCCAAAAGTGCCTCATTGGTCTGTTTTCAGTATTGATTGCTCAAATAGCTTATTTGCTTTTCTGAGCTTATGGATTATTGTATTTGCTTAATTTGTGTTTAGATTGGCTTATTAGGATAGGAAGAAGCTGCTTGTAGCTTATTTGACTTTAGTTTAAGCTTTTAGAAGCTTATTTGCAAATTTGAGTTTAGCACTAGTGTTTTTAAGCTCTTAAATGCAATATGTCTTTTATGCCTTTTCATTGCTTTTTAGCTTAGTTGTTTTAGCTTATTTCTAGGTTTAGTTGCTTAATAGGTATAGCTTAATATCTCTTTTAGCTTATTTGATCCTTTCCTTAGCTTATTTAGTCTTAAAACATCAAACAGTTAGCCTTTTAGCCTTTAACTAAGTCTGTCACTTTTAAGTGCTTATTTAGGGCTTATCATAAGCTTTTATAAAAAGTCATATCACAAAAGTTGCTTATTTTTAAGTTATAAAGCTTTTTCAAAGAAGAAATTTTCAAAAATAAAAACATAGGAATTGGGAAAGTCAAGGGTGAGCAAGGCTCGAACCCCTGACCTCAACTCAACTCCCAAGCTTTACACACACACCACAACACCAACTGCCCTGGGGTCTTTTTCAGTTATAACCTCTCACCACTTTTATTTTATACACATTTTTGCTCTTTAAGCTTTCAGCCCATTTGGGCTTATTCACAGCTTATTTATAAGCTGTTTTTCAAAGTTTTTATTTTTCTTTGATTCTTCATAGTATAAAGAATTTTCCCTGAATTTTCCAGATTTTTTATTATTAGTTTAATATTTTTAATATTTAATTTAGTCTAAAACTGTTTTTAATTCGTAATAAAAAATATAAAAGTCAAAAAAATATAATTCTTTTTTTTAAATTTTCTTTTATCATTTAGGATTATTAAAAAATAAATTTGCATTGGTAGGGTTAAATTTGTGGAATTAGTTTTTTAAAGAACGGGATTTGAATCCCGTTATCATTTTAGTGTTTTAACTTTATTTGCTTATCGTTTTTAGCGTGCCTTTACTTGTTTTTACATTTTAGTTATAGGAATAGAAAACCTAATCAAATTTGTGATATCCAAGCATTGTTTAACAAACGTTACCTCGATTTTCAAATTCGCACCTCGTCGGGGCACGACCCGGGAAGGTTTTTAGGGTTTTGCTTTGGTCAAAAGTAATTCCCTTTTAAAAAGCCTTACGGAATTCTTATAATTGATATTTTTGAGATAATTCTTATTATTATATATTTATATTTATTATATATTTATATATACTAAAGGAGTTGTTTTAAAGTAAATCAATTTTTGGCGCTGCTGCCGGGGAGGTGTGTTACGATTATCGTGTTTCGTTTGAAGATTAGTGTTTGAAGACCCTTCCCCGAGAAGTTAATTCTTTCATTTGTGAATATTTTCATGTAACCAAAAATACCAAAAAAATCGAAAAACAACAAAAACGACCGTTGTGTCACTTGTGAATTCGGCTCACCTTTAGATTACAAACTATAAGAGAGGTATAAGGAGGGTTGATCCTACGAACTTTGACCCGAAAGGAGAAGGTTTTTAATAGCTTCGCGCTTTCCCGCTCCTCTGCTTCTTTGTGCGTTTTCTAAAGAGCTACCGTACACTTGTTCGATTATCGGTCCCAAAAATATTTTCTTGTTTAAGATGCATAAAAATCCAAAAATATTCTTCTTAACCCCATTTTGTGTAATTCTTTATCCCTCTTTAATTCTATCATCATGTATGGATTTAAAGAATGTTTGTCTTATGGAGCTTTGCATAATAAAGAACGTTGTTGTTCAAATGTAAGTTTCGTAGACAAGTTTACCAGTGATCCTAATGAAACACCCGATTCGTCTAAACAATCCCTTCCGAATTGTCCTAAGTGTGGAGACCCGGTTGATGGTCTAGTATGTCGACCTTGTGCTTTTGTGAGAAAGTGTTTGAATGAAGTTTGTTTTACAAGTTGTGATGAAAATGAATCTTTCAAAAATCTTCTCAACCCACCTCAACAAACCCAAACTCACTCTTCCGAGTCATCCAATGATAGTACTAACTTTGTTGATACACCTCAAGAACCAATTGTCAAAAATCAAGACCCCGATGAAAATTTTGCACAAAATCCTTCACAAAGTCCTCCACATATTGACCACCATTGTTGTTACGGGTGTGGTGATTCGTTAAACGGTTTCTTTTGTCAACGATGTACTTGTGAGTCTTGTGGGAACGGTGCTCATCATGGTTACAATTGTCCACCGCAAGTTCCGATTATCTCTAATCCGGAACCATGCTACCATTAAGACTTTGATGAGCTCCCACAAACTTTGCCAAGCTTCTAACAACAATATATTTGTTGTGAAAATTGCGGGGGCCCTCATGAGACTTTTCGTTGTCAACTAATGAATGAAAATTATTATGAACCAGATTTTTGCTATAATTCTAATTCTTTTGGTTTTGACCAATTTCAACCCTCGCAATTTATCATTGATCATATTGATTCAATGAATGATCATCTAAAAGCTCATAGAAACTTTCAACAAGTGATGGATGATTCTATGAGTAAGCTTCGTGAGACGTTTCAAACTTGGTTACAACAACGGCAAGAACAAGTGGTTAATCTTGATACTTATACTCCCAAGCCTTCGCAATATTAGAATATTCCTATTTGCTACGATGATGACGACGACGAGTATTCTTTTGCTACACAAGAATATCTCAAGAAATTCTCCTCCGCAATCACACCCGATTTACCAAAATTGGACTCTCTTATAATGGAGGATAAGCATCTCGACACTATTCTGGAAATGGAATCGGACGAATTAATAAAGTCTAGTGTTGAGGACCTTGTCCATACCCTAAGTGAGTCCGATGGTATATTCGAAAGTGAATGTGATTTGCCCGTTTGTGATTATTCTTCTCCAAAAAAAGGATGAGGTGTTAGATGATATCATTTCAATTCTACCGGGAAATGGTAATGATCATTTTAATGCCGAATCTAGTCTATTGCTTAATCGTTATAATGTGATATCTTCTCCTAAGATTAATTTCCTTCTTGAGGAGTTTGTCGGTGAACTCGCTCTTATCGCTCCAATTCCACCGAGAATTGTTGAAGCCGACTTTGATCCAAAGGGAGATATCCGTTTTATTGAAAATTTAATGTATGATAACTCTTTTCCTCACCCTCCGAAAACTCCTAAAGATGATTCTGAAACTGTCATCGATTCCAACAATGATTATTCTTCGAGTGATGACGATTCTCCCTACAGTGAAGACATCGATTATGTCAATGCATTGCCTCCGGATCCTGAGCTCGTAAGCTTAGAGGTGGTAGGGGATGTTGTCCAAGAAGATGGAGAGATTGATACCGATATTCTTCTAACAATCAAGGACGATATTCTTCATGAAAAATTGTTGAAGTTCAATCTTCTTATTGCTAAGATCGAAGCATTAAAAGATAATCCCACTCTATCTTTTGATTTTGTAACTAAGTCTCCCTCCACATCTTCTAACTTTTTCTTGGAGGAGACCAGCCCTTTTGATAATTCTTTACCCCAATTCGAGACTTTTAATTTTCTTGACGATCATACGAAAGAGACGAGTAGTGGCAGTACCACTACTCATGCTGATATTTCTCTTCCCGAGTATGATTCGTTTCACCTTGATAGTGAACCCGATTCGGGGGATTTCACTATGGATGTGGTGGAGGATATTTTTGATAATCCAACAAGAGAACCAAGAGTTCATGTGCCTAATGTTTTACCCACCCATCCCACCCTTCATCTGGATTCGGATTTCACTCTTTCTAGTGATTCCCTCAGATCCGACCTTGTAGTTTCTTTTCCTTCCGGAACTAGAAACAAGATTTTCGATCCAGGGATATTCATTAGAGTCCAATCCAAGAGATTTCTATCACCGGATAAATTTTCTATCTCATTCATCCGTGATCCTCCTTTTCCAGTGATTGACACTTTGCTTCCATTTTCATCCAAAAATGAGGACAAAGTTGTAAATCCTGGTATTCTTGCTGCAGGTGAGGAGAAATCTCCTCATCTCTTATCTCATCGGGGCTTTAAAGCTTTCCAGCTCATTTCTGAAAGCCCGATGATGATTTTTGGAGGGGACATTCCTATCTTGGATGTTTCGTTTCTCCATTTCTATCCTCCTTGACCAGCTCAAGTATGGGGGATCGAGTCAGGCTCAAGACTCGGTTAACAAAAATAAGCGCTTCGTGGGTGGCAACCTATGCTTATCCTTATATAATTATATAGTAGTAATGAATAAGTGTGTTGTGAGGAGGCTCGCCTCTACCTTTCTCGTGTTTTGTGTTTTGTGTTATTGTCCAGGATTGCCCGGATTTTGAAGCCTCTCGTGCTCGTGGTTTTGTCCTTCGTTCACTCGAGCTTCAAATCCTCAGCTTCATTATGGGAATCCAATATCCTAATCTTATCGACTAACGTTTATCTTTGAGCATATGTAAGAACCCGAATTTAAGGTCACTACTATTTTATAATCTCATAATTAATTTATAAATTTTAAACAAGTTACTTTATTTACATCAAGACATTTTATTGAAATCGTCGTTTTAATTAATTGCGAGCTATGATTAAAATAATTATTCGTCTTGAACCTTACGTAAATTTAACTTTTCAGAAAAGTATTCCGTTTAATGTAAAATTATTTTTATCATATTCGTTTTTACCTCGTGGTTTCGTCTTAACTCTCGTTTTATTTTACGTTGATACCCGTTAGCCTCAAAACTACCTACCTATCTTAAAATTTATACCTTAAACATCAAAGTTTATAAAAATTTAAACCTTAAACTCATCACCACCACCTCATTTGAGGCGTGGCAATTGGAGAAGCAAAGGCAAGACACTTGTCTTGCTTAAACAAGTGTAGTTTGTGGCTTTTCTCTCCCATAAGCTTCTAACCGGATTAATAATACGTGCTCTCTTCGAAAATTAAACTTATATCAACAATTTTTGAAGTATGGTCGATATCAATAATTTTAGTTCAAATTTATACTTAAATTTTCTAAAAAGAAATTTTCTCTATATCATGTTAATATAAAATGTAAAAAAAAAGATGAAAAATGAGGTAGTAATAAAAACTGTGGGCTAATAAAAGTTTACTGCATCTTGCCGGCTCACAACCGATGTTGCAGTCTTCTAAATAAGGTACATAGTAATTATCCGAGACTGATAAAAGTTTGTTGCATCTTGCCGGCTCACAACCGATGTTGCAGCCTTCTAAAAGGTCGATGATTTTCTTAGTTTAAAGGATGTTGGTATGTGTTTAATTACACATACCTTTTACCTTTAAAAACAAGCTAAAATAACCAAAAACGGACTTAAAATGCC